>JANTPZ010008320.1:0-12131 GCA_025593235.1 Vachellia pachyceras
ACACACAAACGCATACACAGGCACACACGCGCGCTCATCCCTTTCCATCTACTGATACAATCTCAAGGGAATTTCTGGGTAAATTGTTTTGCATGTCCCTTGATTTTCACATGATTTTGTTTTGGCCTTTATAGTTTAATGTTTTGAGAACTAAGTCCCTAAAACCTTGAAAACTTTCATGTCAAGGTTTCATGTCAAGATGGAGTTATAGAATCTTAGTCTATGTTGTATGTTGCTGCTGCTGAGGAATGGCAGAAAAAGATCCTAATGCTCCACATGGCCTGAAGCTAACAATAGAAGACTACCCTTTTGCCAATTATGGCCTTCTCATATGGGATGCCATCAAGCAGTGGTTCACAGAGTATGTGACTCACTACTATCCAAACTCAAGCCTCATAGAGTCACACCATGAGCTCCAAGCATGGTGGACTGAGACAAAGCAGTGGGCCATGGAGACAAGAAGAATGAGCCATGGTGGCCAAATCTTCAAACCCCACAAGACCTAATTCACATCCTCACCACCATAGCCTGGCTAGCCTCAGCCCATTAGGCTTCGGTGAACTTTTCCCAATATGCTTATGCAGCCTACTTTCCCAACAGACCCTCCATTGCGAGGAACAAGATGCCTACAGAGGACACTTCTAAGGAAGAGTGGGAGAGATTTCTGAACAAGCCTGAGCAAGCCCTCTTGGAGAGTTTCCCTTCACAGATCCAGGCCACTATAGTGATGGCGGTTCTGTATCTGCTATCTGATCACTCCCCAGATGAAGAGTATATCGGGCAGAAGATAGAGCCTTCATGGACTGAGGATCCAATCATGAAGGAAGCATTTGGAAGGTTCAATGGGAGGCTGAAGGAGATTGAGGAGATTATAGATGCAAGGAATGGTGATGAGAAGCTCAAGAATAGGAATGGAGCTGGAATTGGTCCTTATGAGCAAATGAAGCCATTTTCTGGTCCTGGAGTTACTGGAAAGGGAATCCCAAATAGCATATCAATTTGAATCAGTAGCATGATATAAGTAGACAAGTAATGGTGTGTAATTTAATCATTGGTGTTGGGAAAATAAAAAAGGGTAATTTGATACTTGGGATGTTTACATCAATCTGGCTTTGGTCCAGAAAATTTAATGGTTGAAACTAATGAACTCGTGACAAGTTAGTCCTTCAAACAAAAATGAATTTGTTATTTTTAAAGAGTATTTCGTGCTACTATTATGTTTCGAGGAATAAAATTAATAGTTCTGTAACTCAAGAACCAACATATAACACACACAACACGCAAATATTCTGATGCAGAAATTAATTGGCATATTTGATATTTCCTGTAATTCTATTAGATTATGCTACTAATTCTCGCAATTATTCACAAAAGTCAAAGAAAAACTTGGAAACCTCTTGTTTATAAATTTCATTATAGTGTTTATTATCAGTTTAACAATCATCGGAATTCTCAAGCTTTATTCAAGATTTGAAAGGCCGTTTAATTTACAGAATACAAGGAACTTAAAAAGAAGGAAACATGTGACTTCAATAAATAGAAGTATCCATCATGTTTGCAGATAAAAATAACACTGTATAAACAAAATGTGAAAAAAAAAAAATTTAAAGAGAAAAGGAGAGAACGTGTGAAAATCGAAAATATAAACCAATTATTAAGAATTTATTTGTTGCCATCTAATTAAGAGGATTCTATTAAACATTATAAAGATGTGTGATCGTGTTCCTACATTCCAGCGACATCCGAATACATTTAACCTTCCAATTTCGTATTCCAATAAGCCTTTCAATACGTTTCAATTTCAAAAAGTTGAAAAATATCAATACATTTCAACTTTTTTTCTGAATATCTTCATATTGTTTACACATAGGATTACTTAATGATCGTTGGAACAGCCCCAAAAAAAAAAAAAAAACTGAAGGCAAAATGTGTGTGTGTGTGTGTGTGTGTTCTCGTTTAGTCGGCAACTGTCTTCTCCTAGGAATGTGATAATGGATGGATAATTGCTACTGTCGGAGTCTTTCAGACACTTGCCCACATCACCTAAGTTATCAGCTGATGGACTAAAAATGGAGATTCGCTTGACTGAAAATATGAACCGTTCGTCTTTGGGAACACAAGGAAAAATCATATAAATAATGACAAATGGCTGTGAATACAATTCAAAACAGGAAAAACGAATACCATGACATGGCTCTGTACAGTTCCAATTTTCAGTGCATTAATACTATGGTTTCAAAAACCAAAAGGAAAAATCATTTTACTTGCCTGAATCCAGATCAAGCGATGTTTAAAGGTAAGCAAAAAGACGAGCAGCACTAGGAAATAGATGAAAAGGTCCACAGCACTACTAAATTGGTCATCTTCAAAAGGAAATATAGATCAAAGGGTCTTGTACTCTGTGTGCGCGGTCTTTGACATATCCAAAAACTTGAATCTAAGTGATCTCTTACAGATTATCCTATCATACGCAGAACCAAAACAATTTTTCATCTGAAAACTCAGGGAAATTAGATTAAACAGATTTTCTAAAAAATCATTAATCTTAAATCTAAATGATCTCTCACTGATAATCCAAATTTCTTTTTTACCTCAAGGTACAATGGAATATCCTTTCCATGGCGAGGGGACCCAAACAGCCCGCTCACTGCAAGATGCCTAGAGGCTTAAGTTTAAGATAAGAAAGATAAACTATATTTAAAAAAAAAAAAAAAGGGTAAATTGAAACCCAAATTCCTACTGGCTGAGAGGGAGTCAGGTCGTTTTGGTAGAAATGGAGAAAGGCGATAGAGTGGGTGTGATATATCAACTGATTCCATGTAATACAATCTTGCTGCCTCCTTCAGAATACATGTACAAATATGTTAGGCAACAACTCTGTGCAGAGATTTTTTTTTTTCCTCCTTTTCTTGTTTTCTAAAATAAAGGCTATCCAAATTAAAATAAATACTAAATTTTCTAAACCACTCACGTATTGAGGGGCACCACACACTGCCATCAAAGTAGTCACAAACCCACCTGAGCGTGGAAAAGAAACTTTGCAGCCTTATTTTCGATGCCTTTTCCATACACGCTCCGACTGGGTGTCCCCCTGCCAATTTTCACATGCATTAATTCTTATTTCAAGAAACAAACCAGAAAAAGAAGCTTGAATATTGAAAGCATGTTTTTTTTTTTTTGCGGTGACATGAAAGCATATATTTTAGGTCAAACTAAAACATTATACCAAGTAGATCGCCACATGCTAACTTAAATTGTAACATGAAAACCCTGGCAATACAATAAACTGAAATCGTAACAGGATGAGAAAATCTGCTGATTGAAAACTAACTATGACCTCGTGTGTGCTGATTAGTTGGTTATTTTTAGAAAGTCTTTAGGCATGGCAAACCCACTACCGTCCTCTAACAGTCGTGGGATCATTAACCCACTTGTTGCAAACAAAAGTTCCATGAGGGGAGAAGCATTGCATATGTGAACAGACAGTGTTAAGTGCCAAAAATTAGACGAACATACTGATTCAAAAGAAGTGGTGTTTCTGATACAGGGGAAAAGTGTGGGTTCATGATTGAATCAAAAGAGCATAACATCACATACAGATTTGGCACCTTGAAATGAAACCATGTTTACCATTTTATAAGTGAGTTTATTATTATAAATTGTAATAACCTAAGAAATCTTATTAAAGAAAGAATTCATCCATCCCCATGCATATAAATAACAGGAACATGAAAGCTTACAGCATGAGAAAGTTGCTCACGAATATAAGCCATTGATCGTAACATGGCACCCAATGTGTCCCTGGACACCTGAAACTTCACTTCAGACTCCCCAGAAGGTGTCTCAGTATCTTGAAGCTGACACAATTTAAATTATTACCTTCAATATTTATAAACTGGATAAAGCACATAAAGATCAAGAGAGACTTTTTTGCCCTACTACGACAGTCAAAACAAAAAATGTAACAGCTGGCTAGATTTCAATGATTCTGGTCACGCTCTTCCATTTTTTTTAGTTGCATTTGTAGAGTTTGAATTTTTTACCACTAACCATCTTTACTTAGTTGGCTTGCCCTTTATTTCTTTCTTTCTTTGATGGAGCATGTATCAGACACAATTTCCACAAGGTCATGTTCCCAAAAAGAATAAAGGCCTAACAATCCCACATCTAATCTATAACTATAGAAATAACATGAACTGAATAACAATAGTCCCAGTCAAGCAAAGACTGGCTAGTGAGCACAATGAATATGATTCCTTCTCTAGGTAGGAGTTATTTGCCTCCTAATGTGACTTGTAAGTCAGAACGCTACTTCCCATTTGGTTGGAAGAGACCAGGGGCTGCCGCTCTCTGTTACCTAATATGTTTATATGTTGACTGAGACTGGCGCAAATCGCTTAGATTGATCCTTACATTTAATACTAAATGTTAGTCTTATTTTGGTCATAAACAAATGTTCGTCTTATGTAATCCAGTAAGTTATATTATTACCCCATAAAAAGCTTTAAAACCTACTAAAGATGCCAGAAATTGTCTGACATAAGAAGCCTTATGTCATCATAAGGCAAAATTCTTCATTACATCAAGAAGCTCTGGAAAACATAATTAATATCAGTATCCTCCTAATCAGACCAATCTTATCAATCACAAGGGCTCTTAATGACATATTCTATCTTCATAAGGAGAAAATCAGCATGGACATATCCTTCCCCCACCTATAAACCCCATAATTCTAGAAAGCAACAGAACTTATGGCTGATCAGATTTGAATGAAAACCCTATAAGAATCGCATACCTTGAGATTTATTACAGCAACCTTATTAACTGGTGTTGAGAGCTGCTCACTGATGCAGGCCATAGACCTCAACATCGGTTCCAAAGAAACTCTTGAGAGCTGAAACTTCACCTCAGATTCTGCTGATGGAGTCCTGCTGCAATCTTGCAACTGCAACAGTAAATTTTGAGAAATGCTAAAGCCCTTGAACGCTTAACTGGTAAGAGCATGTTATTAAAGGATAAAGGCAAAAGTGAACACAATATGGCTATGCCTTCAAGTGGCAGCATAAGTTACTTCCCACGCATATAAAGCATTAGTATCTAAACGAACTCCTGAGCAATAAATGAATAATACTTATACAAGCATTTCAAAGTTTGAGTTTTATAATAAGTATACCTTCAAATTGATAACAGCTACTCTATTCCCAGGAGTTGAATTTTTGTTCTCCATTACCCAAGTCATTGATTTCAGATGGGGGAGAACCACCTACTTGAACCAATAAGGACCAGATCAATTTCATGCAGTCCTATTAGAGACCCCATAAATATTTTGAACATTAAACAATAGAAACAAAAATAAAATTGATACCTTTCTACATACCATGCTGTCAGGTGGACCATCATCTCGCTGAAGGGAAACAGGAGCCATTCGAGGCATATTTAGATCAGCAACTGATTGAACAGGAGCACCAGCATCATTAAGATTAAACTTCCTCATTATTTCATCATGCTGTGGCCATAGAAGAGGGGTTGTATGAGAAGTTGAGGTAGAATTTTTTTTGTCATCATAAGCAGTCCCACTAGTCTGATTGCTAGGAGGAGCAACTTTGGAAACACTTTTCTTCACAGCTGCAATCTTCTTCCCACCTTCTTCAAGGGCACTGAAAGCAGCATTATATGTTTCCACAGCCACTGCCCCTTCCTCAGCATATCTGATTGCTTCCCTACAAAGATTGTTATACCTTGATGTTAGAGACTCCTGTACATGCAATTCACCAACACGTTCATCTGATCCAACACCAACTTTCGCATTTCTTGTCCACCGTCTTAAGATGTAATGGGGTGGTAATGTAAGTACATTGGTCACTGTGAAAACAGTTAAGACATGCCGGCAAAGAATGCCTGAATACTCAAACATTTGACAACTACAGTTAGCTCTCAGCTCTGAATGGTTTAATGTGACAACATAGGCCTTTTGGTCGTCCTCAAACTTTGCAACTCTGAATGTGCTATTCACCTCATCGCCTTCAATTCTATTGGCAGTATAAACAAATGTTTCAACTAGCTCTTCTTGAAACAGAGAAAATATTTTTCTCGTATAAAGACCAGCAGCCTGTTTTTCCATGGGTGAAGGTGTCCTCAAAACAGGTGTGGTGCAAATTGTTTCAAAATCTGCTTCTATTTCTTTCTCGAACCAGTTCTCTAAAGCCCTTTCATACTCCCTAAAGAACACTGGTAATGTTGTCTGCTGATTGACATAACCGTCAAAAAAAGAACTGTCAAATCCTCTACTAGGAGATATTGCAGCGAAAAATGAATCACGAAAATATGCTGGAACCCACTGAGCACGAGCATCATACAATGACTGAAGCCAATCATTTCTTCTGAGCTCATATCTGTCAAGGATAGAACTCCAAGATGACTCAAATTCCTCAATGGTCTCCGTCAGGTTAATACAATTATAAAGGTCAACCTGAAAGTTTGGATGAGCATGACAAACATGTGCCAACTTTTCTTGGCCTTCTCTCAAGACATGCCACTTACTTATACAGTGGCGTGTTTGAGGAAAAACTTGAGAAACTGCTGCTTGTGTTGCTTTGTTTTGATCTGTAATTATAGAGACAGGCTGGCGGTCACTCATTGCTGTCAAAAATGTCTTAAAGAGCCACAAGTAAGAAGCCTCAGAATCATCCAAAAGAAGTGCACAGCTGAACAAAATCATTTGACCATGATGGTTAACCCCAGTAAATAAAACAAAAGGTACTCTGTATTGATTCACTTTGTATGTTGTGTCCAGGGTCACTGCATCACCAAAATGACTGTATGCCATCCTTGATCTTGCATCAGCCCAAAATACATTTGACATACAATTTTCTTCATCAAGTTGTATAGCATAAAAGAAACCAGGATTTTCAGCCTGCATTTTCTTAAAATACTCCAGCAGGTTCTGAGCATCCCTCCCCAATGTCCTCTTTCGAATAGGAGGCCTACAAGTATTATTCATCATTGTGGAATTCCTCACTGCATGATTTGGTTCAAGTGGAGGAGTGTTCTTAGCTTCACGAATAGTCTCATTAGGAACACAATTCCCATCCATGGATACATACATGACACCACTTGGAACAAGTCCCACTCCTTGGTAAGTTTCAGGCATGGTCTTTCCAACACTAGAAAAGTGCTTGCGTGGCCGAAGGTGATGTACCTTACTGTGATTCACCATGGAATGGCTATGCTCTTTCACAAACTTTGTTATGAACCATTTATTTTTACCTTTTAACTCTACTTTAATCATTGCATCACAACTGTCACCGAGCCTTCTTTTTAAACCTTCCTTGCCACAGACATACTCCCGATACATGATTGCCCCATCAACTTTAGAACGGCCATGCTGGCCAACTTTAGTGGTGAAACCCACACGTTTGGCATAGTCACTGTAGAAAGTCCTCACAGCATCTTCAGAATCAAACTCCATGCCAACAAATGGCTCAGAAATTCCACCCTCAACATGAGATCCAGAGTTTTCAGCATTGTTAACTTCACCTTCGCTAGGTTCAGCATCCCCATCATCGGTCATAGCTCGGTGACCAGCCCCTTCATCCACATTTATTACTTGAACGTCCATTTGAAATGCTTTCTACTAATGAGTTATGTAGCACCTAGTTCATGGGTAAATGTACTCGGCAATGAACTGCATGCTTTATCCCCAATAAATTAAAAGTCTGGGCTGACCATGTCGCCTGTGTTCTAAATGAAGTCATGATTAAACAATCATTTTAAGAATAAAAATATCCGGAAGTACCGCACAGATGTTTTCCATAGAAAGAACATTATCCTTCTCAGCATGCGTGCAATCATGTTCACCATGCACGGTTTCAGTGATGAAATGCAACTAAACAAGAAAAAAATAAAAATATTCCAAACAGTACATATCCAGCTAGAAAAAATTACCACATTAGGCCTACATAGAGAGAGTGATAACAAATTGTTGTCTCTAATTAGACATTACCAAGTTAAAACTGGCTCACATAGGCAGAAAGAGGGGCCCAAGGATGCATATATCTGATATACATAAAAACCATGAGAATTGACTTAGGCTTTAATGGAAAAGTACAGTATAAACACCATAGCTGCAACTAACGGTCTTAACGATCATAATTTTGAATATGGTACGAGAAATATCCATCAAAATTCTATTTATTTAGCTATCTGTATGAGTCAACATTGAGTAAGTAGGAAAAATAAAATGAAAATTAAAAAAAAAAAGCTCCGCATACACACTAAATACCCGTAAACACCAAAAATAATTATGCCATAAAGTTAACCCGGGACAGTGTAATTGTTAAAGAAACTCATTCACCAAAAAAAAAATTACATAAAAGGAATCATCAAGTAAGATTGAAAACGCCCACTTACCACAATGAATGCTAACTGTGACTCAAAATCCACATCAAGCCGACGACGACAATCAATTTTCAAAATGCCGCAATTTCAGAGCAGAGAAACCCCTAGAAAGTTAAATCCACAGGGAGCCAAGCAGAACCTCGTGAAACTACCACGAACAGTGAAACTCGGTGCAAAACGACGGTGCTCGGAGAGGTAGTTAGGGTTTCGGCCACTCCGGTCGATTGCGGGGAGCCGAGTGAGAGGAGAGAGAGAAGGGGAGAGAGAGTGTGTGTGAGTGCGCGTCACGTAGATTCGATATGACATAAGTGCACAAACGTGGTATTGACCGTTGGATCTGAATCGAACGGTAGGGTTGAGTTATGCCGAACTGCTCTGGCAGATGTCAAAATCGGATCTTGGCTTATTTTGTGTTCTGTGGTGGGATCTCTCAAGTGCATGACCTAAGGCTGTGGGCTCCTTAACACAAAATGCCTCACTTTTTTTAATAAGAAATACGCCTCATATTTTCCTTTTATGCTTCATTGTAAAACTTCAGTTTCATTTTTTATTTATTTTGAATGGTTAACTTATGGCATTTAGTAGCAGTATTTTATAATATAATATAGGTTTAATATAATTTTTAGTTCTTACGTGATTTTTAGTTTTAATCCCTATAGCTTTATAAGGTTTGAATGTTTAAAGAAATCTATTATCATTGTTAAGCGTTGAAATCAAAACCTAAAGCTGTTAGAAGTACATGGATAAAAATTAAAATCTTTTATCATTATATTTCGGATCAATTTTAATTTTAGTTCACATACTTTTAATGGATTTTAATTTGGGTTCTTACATTTAATGGTGTTAATTTATGAAAGTATATGGATCAAAATTATAAGTTTAAAAGTTAAAAGATCAAAATGAAATTCGTTCACCGGAGACTGAAAATGAAAATAATCTACAATATATTGATAGTTAGTTAGTAGGGAATGTAAGAACCGAGAGCATCACCTGAAAAAGACAATATAAATGTAAGAAAAATTATAGGTTTTAACAGGGATAATATCATACTGTCCATGAGAAAATTATCTTTTCTTTCTTAAAAAACTTAAATATTTTAATTTATTCAAATAAATTGTTTTGTTGTTTGTGACTGCTTCAGTCTTTTATCGATGAAGTTAATATAGTTTGTTGAACTTCTGTAGAATTATTAATGACATATTTGACTAATTTTCATTTGGATACTTCGTGTGTTTGGGAATCCCTTGAAAGAAAGGAATTTACAGATTCTGAGAAGAATTTACAGAATTTAACAAGAATTTACGAATTTCAAGATATTTTGATGGATTTCGATATGATTTTTATAAATTTAAAAATAATTTTATCTTAACTCACGTACACCGTTGAGGATAAAGAATTTCCAAACAAGCACGTTAACTTGATGGATGCTTTTGATGGTTGTGGAACAAAAATCGGTACTTTTGCATGCATCATCCTGAGTAGAACCGGTAAAATGGACTCAACCCACTGGTTGAGCCCGCTAACCCGCAGGCTGAAGCAGCGTCAAAAAGGGGGGTTGGCGGACCATCCCTTTTTTTATTTTTTATTTTTTAAAGTGAACCTTTTATATTTTTTAATAGGAAGAAGATGATATTTTAATAGCTTCAAATATTATTTTAAACCTTATTATTTTATCTTAAATACATACTTACTTTGGAGATTGTTGATTATGTATTATGTTTTTGTATTTTAAAACATTGTTGATTATATTTTTCAGATATGTATTGTATTTTTCTTCCGAAAAATCAAATAGACTTAGTAAATTTCATCTTAAATTCATACTTACTTTGGAGATTGTTGATTATGTATTATGTTTTTGTATTTTAAAACATTGTTGATTATATTTTTTCAGAGACGTATTGTATTTTTCTTCCGAAAAATCAAATGGGCTTGATAAATTTTATGTAAATTTGTTGTGTTTTATAAACCTACGTTCAACACTATTTTCATTCGTATATATTTATCTTAACTTACGTAAAAATATTTTTCCACTGTGTTCCAAATGGATACATTATCTATAATAGTTCATGTAACGAAGAGGGCTTCATCTTTTAGATATGATTAATTTTTTAGAAGCGAGAAAAATACCACAAATGAACTGCAATGGTCAAAATTGGTTAATCAGTATTATAGCCTGTTTAATTATTTTTAAGTCTACATTTACATGTCAACCTTTGCCATTTATGTACATGTCACCTTCTTCTGACATTTACGTATACAATCAATTATTTTCTCTTTTGGGACTTATTTACCATTGTTTCTTAATTTTGTTATTTTTAAGTTAAATGTCAATTACAATTTACAGTCGAAGCGATAAATCTTAAACTAGCACGTGGCTTCATCTGGACAGTCGAAAGCTGAACGGTGAAGATAAAAGCTGAATACCTTCCAGCTTTTGCAGTTCCTCTCGTGCTTCATCGCCTGTGTCGTTCTCAGCTGCCTCCGTCGTTTGTTTGTGTTTCTGTTGGCAGAGGTGAAGTCTGTTCCAAATTTCCCGCTTATCGGTTAGTGATACTTTTCTTTGCATATGATTTTCTCCATTGTATCGGATGTTGTTTTTCTTTATTGAAGTTCTGGCAAATTGTTTAAATAATAAATTTAAGCAATGTTTGCAACCGCATAACTTGATCAGTTGACCTTTTTCCCACTTCACTAATGCAAGATTTGCTGAATTAAAGACACTTGTTAAGTTTTATTAATATTTCTTATTCTTGTTGTTCGGTAGCACTAGTGAACCACAGCAGTTGTTGGTTATTTGGAGGCCAACTTGGAGGAAGTGGTGAAATTCTTGTGCCTGAGCAGTTGCTTTGGTTTTTCCAATTCAACAATGTTGATCTTTTTGGGAACGGTTGTATTTAGTTTTTTTTTTATCCTGGCCTCTCCGAATTGGAGAGTTCAGTACCTTAGGACCTTTTTACTGATTTTTTCACAATATTTTCCTGTCAGAAATTAATAAATAAGCACATTCTCATACTCGGTATTTAATGTTAACTGAGAAGAAACTTGAGGGGAGACTGAAATTTTGTTTCAAAGTAGCCAGATTTAACTTGCATTCTTCTTCTGGCGACGATGGCCGCTTCCCCTCTATTCTTTCTTTCTACTTCCATTGCCACGGAGTTATCACGCTGAAACGAAACTTTCCAATTGTGGTCTTCATCTTTCATTTGTGCTGCTCAGCCGCCAACCATCCAGTTTAAGCTACGTGTTAGAGTGGCTGGAGTGGTGTGGTTTGATCTGTTATGTTCATAATTCATGAGATTGAAGGGCGGATATTTCTATGCTTCAGGACACTTACGGACGTCTCCACTTTAGGGTATCTATATCCATCTTCAGTATCCTTACTGTACCCATCTCTACCAGCATTGACTAGGATTTTGATAGCTGAATCCAAAAGAAGCAGTCACAAATGAAGAATATTCATCTGATATTAATTGGTTGTGGAGGTGTTGGGCGTCAGCTTCTCCAACACATTATCACCACCCGATCTCTTCACTCTCGTAAGGTATTTGTATTGGTTTGTATTCACTATTATTGTTTAATATGTTCTCAGTTCTATAATTGGCATACAGTCATGTGGCTCTTTTTAGTTAAAAGTGTCCTTTTTTTATATTTTATTTGATATTTTACCTTTTGTGGCAGGGACTCCACTTAAGAGTTGTGGGAGTTTGTGATAGTCAATGTTTGTTGGTTGCAAG
>JANTPZ010008322.1:0-17372 GCA_025593235.1 Vachellia pachyceras
TTTGCTTATTGCTTGATGATTATCCTCATGGTGATTTTTCTCTCTTTCTGCTTCCGTTAAGTAGACTTTCTTAACACTTGCAGGGAGCATTTTATCTTTTCATTGATGTCAGCTCCTTCTATGGAAGTGAAGCTGAAGGATTTGGCATAATTGAGGATTCTGAGTCAATGTGTCGATACTTGCTGGACAAGGGCCAGGTACGCTCTCTTGCTTCACATTTCTCCTTCAGAATTCTTCAGAGCTTAATGTATTGCAACAGCAAAACTTCTAACGCCTCAGATGTTGAAGTTATTAGATTCATGCTTTAACTCTTGATCTACAGGTTGCCGTGGTACCCGGGAGTGCCTTTGGAGACGATAGTTGTATTCGCATCTCTTATGCAGCGTCACTATGTACCTTGCAGGCGGCAGTTGAGAGGATTAAGAATGCACTTATCCCCCTAGCCTCTGGCGCCCTTCTATAGTGTCATTATGTACTATGTCCTCGTTGTATTTTCTTTTGGGTTGGCAATATGCAATTGTGGAACGTTTATTTATTTATTGTCAAAATGAATGGCAGATATATAGGTTGTGGAAATTGAGTTCTTAGTAGTGTATTCAAAATGAAATTCTCTTGTACCCTTTACCAATTAAGCAACCTGTTTGTTGCAATATTTGTGGAAGGGCACATACTTCCTTTTCCATAATGACATCTGCTCTCTCGATCCTCCTCGCAACCCCGACCAACCTTGTGTGCGCTCAAAAGAAGGAAAGGAAGAAGCTCAACCCTGGGCTTTCATGCATAAAATTTGTAGCCTGCTATTACTAGGACTATAATGCAGAAAATGAAAACAATATATATCATGCTAAATAAGTCAATATATATATAAATATATTTTGAAGTTAAACATGTAAACACTTTTACTGAATGATTATTTAATATGTGGTTATTTTTTTCATACTTAAATTCGTGGGATAAGGGATCGTTTCACATCATAGATCTTTTTTGTTAATTTTCATAGTTAATTTTTGTTGTCTAAATTTAAATAACTTGACTATATTAAGTAAAAAAGGCTTAATATTTTCTTGAACAAAGTCAAGGTTGCACCTTAAGAAAATCATATAAAAATAATTATTTTCTAGTTGAGTTTGATTATAATAAGTTGAATCGATAATAATAAATACCAAATAATTTCATCAAAAAGGAAAATACCAGTTCATCCCCCCTTTTTGTTTGAACCAGTTTTACTGATGAAGTATAAAAGAAATGCCCATTTTCATTATAAAAATTCCAAATATAACAAAATGATTTTTTTTGGAAATCTACATATTAATGATATTAAAAAAGAGAGAACAAAAGGTGAAATAAAAATAAAATGTTTGATATAAATTTAATTGTTCGTAAATTTTATAACTTGAAAAATAATAGCAAATTGAAAAATATATTTTACACATCACACACGATTTTTCTTTTTTTAACATAAAGTGTGAATATTTTTCAAAATTTTTACTGCGAAATGATTTATTTTTGGATACGTGCTTTCTTCCCTTTATTATTTGTTTGCAAACAAGGATAGCGTATGATATAAGTTAATCCACAAAAAGCAGCCTGCGATGACACAAGTTTCGCAGAGAGGCCATCAGAGAGAAGTCAGGTGGAAGTTCCAACTCGGTGGAGAATGACGAACCCTTTACTACTGTGGATACGTTGACGCGTCAATTAGTGCAAGGTTCGTTATTCCTTTGTACCTTAGGGAATCAATTCCCCTCGTAGGAGACTCCTTGGAATGTCCCAAGATATTATTCATCAGGGCCCCAACTGCACAAGTTTTCCTTCCAAAAAAGCCTCATTGAAACTCGAAAGTAAGCCGCTTTCCAGGTTAACACGTCAGACCAAAAAGGAATGAAAAAGTAATCTTCCCTTCTTATTCTCATATTCCTCTCTCTAAGTTGGACTTTCTTTACATTCAACGTTACATGCTCAAGAAGCTAAAGACTCCCTTCCCCTTCATGCAAAACCCAACCCAGTTACTTGAACTAAAAGACAATCAATCTCCACAACTCTTGCCTTTCTTCCTCCTCCGTGTTTCTGTTCCACATGACTCCCTATTTATATTCGGTAATTACCCATCAAATCAAATCCAATCCAAGTTAAAGGAAGAAATAGCTACCAAGACAAAAATGGAGGTCTATTGTTCATCCACCGAGAACACACCCGAAATTGTATTCTTCGATTTGGAAACCACAGTACCCAACAAAAGTGGACAACGTTTCTGGGTATTGGAATTTGGTGCAATTGTGGTAAGCCCCCACAAATTAGTCGAGCTCGAAAGTTATACGACTCTCATCAGACCCAAAGATCTATCGGTGGTGTCGGTGAAACCCAGAAGATGCGATGGCATAACACGAGCGGCCGTAAAAAATGCGCCATCTTTTGAAGAGGTCGCCGATAAGATATTCAGTATTTTAAATGGAAGGGTTTGGGCAGGCCATAACATCCAAAGATTCGATTGCGTTCGTATTAAAGAGGCTTTTGAATATATAGGCAGGCCAGCGCCAGTACCAGTCGGAATCATTGATTCTCTTGGGATCCTAACTGAGAGGTTTGGGAGAAGAGCAGGCAATATGAAGGTACGTAAGAAACAGCAAGTTCCTATCATGCCAAAGCCTTAGTATTTGATTCTTCACAACAATCTTAAATTTTGCTCATGGGTGTAGATGGCAACATTGGCTTCTTATTTTGGTCTGGGAGAACAAAAGCACAGGTATGGATTTTTATGGCATGTATATTAGCTTCTATATGGCATTGGTTTGAGTGAAAATTGGATTGTTCTGGTCCTTATGTGTCCAATTCGAAGCAGAAGCCTGGATGACGTTCGCATGAACTTGGAGGTCCTCAAGCACTGTGCCACCGTATTGTTTCTGGTATGAAATACAGCTTATCTTCACAGTCTGCTAGTTTTACCTTGTATAAACGAATATTCTCATGCCCTATAATGGCGACTGGGTTATATGTCAGGAATCAAGTCTCCCAAATAAATTGCAGAGTAGATGGTATGGGACTTCCAATATTATGACGCGAAGTAGAACTAACGGGAAATCGCCATGCAAAGAAGAAACGAACAGGAAATCTCCGCCAACTTCTCTTGGATATCAGAGGGCAGTCCCTTATGCGAGGGGAAGTTTGCAAAAGGTTTTTATTGATCCATCTCTTTTTATATATGCGCACGTAGTGTGATAGAAATAAGCTGCAAATCAACAATGATGATGAAACTCAATATTGAAACGCAGGTGACGGAAAGTGTGAAGGGGCTTCTGTGTAAAGCTCAAGGGCACCAGCCTCTAAACCATATTCTTAGGCATTCTCATTCGTTGCTAAGGTGAGGCAGAATTGGAATCAAGCTAAACGGAAACGCCACTTTCGGAGAAAAGCTTATTCTTTAATTTTCTACTTCGGCGACAAAGTCCTTGTGGAGAAGAGATCCAAGGCCACAAGTTTTGTTCAGTTTGTAGAAGGACATAGGATACGCATGCATGCGGAAGAGGGCTCGTTGTGTTCTATTCTTGATTCATCCGTTTCTGTTTTCCAAGGAACAAAGAACCACCAAAGCAACCATTTAAGACGCATTTGTGAATGGTCAAAACTCCAGAACGCTGAATGAGGAGACAGGACTGGCAATTCGGATTCGTCCCTTCATATTGCATTCATTTTATTTCTTCATTCAGATTCTTGATATGTATATATGTATTCAATTTGTAAATAAATTCAAAATGAAATGTAACATCAATTATATTATTGTTTCACTAAAGGCATAAATTCAAGTTAAGTCATACAATAGCTGGGGTGATGCCCCATTTTAATTAAGATTCATAATACAATCAGATATCTATTTAATTGCCGTGGTTTTATCCCAATTTCATGCTATTCTAAAATCCCAATTCCGTTTCAATTTTGCAAGAGTGTTTGTACGCAACAAGGTAGAGAAGAGGAAGATAAAGAGGAACACCTGATTGCATAAATTAAGTTTCACACGCATCAAACAGGATCTCGTAGTTGGCAGACATGACACGCCATTATGTTACAGAACCCTGTGCGTCAAACAGGAATGGTTTCGGTTGACCTATTCTCGTCCCACAATATACATGCACAAGATGGTCACTAAGGGACTGTAAGTCCTGGACACAGACAGCACAAGATTATTAAACTCTTGTCCCATCATTTCTTTCATACTTTATCCAGCTTACATCCTACAGCTTCTGCAACAGTCAAGAAGACCCTTCCCCCCAATTGTTCTGACCAAGTTAGCAGCCTTCAGCTTGTAAATCACTTGCCACTGGGGCTGGCGATTGCTAACTGAGAGACATAGAGTAGGTCAATATATTCTTTACAAACATGAAAAACTGCCACGTATATTACTGTGCATATCTTAAGAAATATTACTGGGCCATGCTTAATTACCTGCTTCCCACGTGAAACCAAACTCTTCTGTAGTTCCTCTAGAGAAGCGATTCCTGACGTGTTGATGTTCATTAAATCTGCAGTTATACAGCAAGGATAATAAGCAAATGCCACTCAAGATTTTTTTTTTTTGGCCAAATATCACGCAAGATTAAGAACCATCTTAGTGATGACTTGTCTTGCACTTCCATTTATCCGTGAAAATGTCTTTTTTTTTGTGGGGGGGAGGGGGTTTGGTTTAATGAAGATGAGATGGTGTTTACAGAGAGTGAGATTACTCCAAAGGAAGCGATGAAGACACAGAGAGAGAGGGAAGGTGGGAGGTGATGGATTCACGAGACACTAAAACAAAAGAGAAGAGTGAGTCATGTGGACATGCAAGCATGTTTCTCAGTGTCTAAATCGAAATATGATTCTATTGCAATATACCCTGCTGTTGTTGTTGTGAGTGAATAAAAAGAGTGCCCATGAGTGAAGGTAGGTGGCTCAGGGTTTTAAAACAATGAACCCATCTCATTGTAGCTCCAGTCTAGAGTTTGTTTGATTAGCGAGAAACTATTTTATTTTCTCAATGTGATTTAGGTATATAAAGTAAATATGTTGGAGAAATTTTCTCAACGTCAATTACTTTGTGTTACAAGTTTGAGCAAACAGGATCGTAGTCTAGCTTCCCTAGCTTTGAATTTCCCTTGTGCCTCCCCGACTAAACATGGGGACTTGTTCTGTTTTTACAATACAGAGGCTGTGGACCGCATCTCGCCCGGAACCGTACGCGTTGCAGAAACGGGATCTCCCTGAGCCCAACAAGTTGTGAACACAACTTCTGGGCCCAACAATTGGGCTGGATTACCACCATTTGATGCCTCTTCCTTTTTCGTTCAGCGTTTTTCTGCTTCTGCTTTATTAAGACTTTGCAGAGTCTTGAAAATGGCGTGGGATGTATGTTTCAGAAAAGTTATTTTGGAATCAGATTCAAAGAGCCTGACTGAGATGCTTGCTAATGCTGGTAGTCTTATGCTTCTTCAGATACAGAGCATGCTGCGATGTGACTGGGAATGGAGGCTACTATATATCGCAAGACAGGAATAAGGTTGCCGATTTACTTGCGAAAATGGATATCAACAAGTCATCGTTACTGGAAAATTACCCGTCTCACATGCGGGCTCAGGTGGATAAAGAATGCATGGGATTTTATTTCCCAGTAGTATAACTGTATTATGTAATATGTCTCTTAACCTTCTTTCACACCCAAAAAAAGAGAGAAAGAATTGTTTTTTTCTTGGAGCACAAATGTGAAAGACCAACTACAACTAAGGCTTTTTCGATGAGCTTGTAGAAAAAGCGGCACTGTAAAACAAATATAACATGAGCATCCTTTTCTCTCCTTCCAGGGTTCATTCAAGCACAATATGAAGATAATAAAATACAGTGATTCGACTTTTCAGAAAAGTAAATGAATTTATAAATTGACTGTGATCTAGTAGTCTACCTTGCCGACTTTTCTTCTCCCGACATCTTTTATCCATCCATACATAAAGTCGGCAGGCAATGAAGCGAAAGCTTTGGTGGGGACGACAGGTCATCCTGCAATTGTCGCAGCATCAAAGCATAAACCCCACCATGAGATCGTAATACCGACATTTCTATATATAAACAATGTTTCAAGTTTGAGTTTGAATGGGCATGGAAAAGGCATTTGAAAAAATTACTTCCAATTAGACTAAATAATGTTCTAATTTAACTGGTTAGGTAACCGGATAAAACTGAAATTCATAGCGCTGGAAATAATGATAGTTAATAATTTATCTTTGAACACCTTGAATTCACATTTTACACATATCGAAACAGCTCCCCGTATGAAAGGGACAGGAACGCGCACAGATTAAAGTGGGGATTTGGTTCACTGAATGATGATTGATTTCATACAGCATCAAGCCATCAACCACTCATAAATTAGAAGGAACCTTTTGAAAATGGAATAAAGCCAACGCTCGCTTTTGTTTTGTTTTGTTTTTGCAACTTGAAATTATACCCTCACGGGAATCTCTACTATGAGAAAAAAAGCAACAAGTGTATGTGACACGCCGAGAGCGACTTGATCCTGTCCTCTGAAGTATTTGATCCATGCACATTTCACTTACTCGATCACTCTTCCCTTTCCGCCTCACCCTCATTTTTTATGCCAAAATCCACATTTCCAGAGTCACAAACTAAATTGATGATTTCACGGCACTTTATAATCTAAACAGTGTAATTTAAATTCTTATACAAGGAGGGCAAAAATTAATTGGTATCGCTGGTTACTTACCAGTGTATCCTAATTATTTAAGATGCAGTCCAATCAGATTAGCACTTGGCTAAAATGAAAAAGGCGACATGTACAGAATCAGAAAACGTCTGAAAGTGTTTGAGAACACACTCTACGGTGAGGGAAATAGAAACTGCAGGTTTTATTGCGATGGATGGATGATTCGTTGGTAGGCCCCGTGTATGGAAGGAAGATGATCAACGTCACAGAGAAGCACCACCCTAACATGTACACGAAATTCATACATATAAAAAGCTGCAACACACCACAACTATATTTATAGCACCACTTGCCAATACATGTTACACTTGCAGACTGTGGATGAATGAGCTCCTCATAAACACTTCTCATATAAACTAATGGTAGAAGAACTCCATCGCTCTCTTCCCACGCTCCTACCCCAAGTTCCTGTGAAGAAAATGGGATATAAATTACTGTGCCTCTGCCTTGTGTTACTATTGTCTCTCCGCCCTTCTTCCTCTCAGCATTCTTCTCTGCCTCTCAGAGCTGTGAATCTCGGAAACTGGCTCATCACTGAAGGGTGGATGAAACCCTCTCTCTTCAACGGAATTATCAACAAAGATCTTCTGGTACATACATTATTAATTTGTCGTGTTATGGTTAGATTTTCTGTCAGTTTCACTCAACGGCTGGCCATTTCAGGATGGAACTCAAGTGCAATTGATGTCAATTAAGTTGCAGAAGTACCTCTGCTCGGAAAATGGTGGGGGAACTACTCTTGTTGCCAACCGCTCAAGTGCTTCGGGTTGGGAAACTTTCAGGGTAAGCTCTTCAACCACTCTGAGATTAACAAACTTGCTCATGATTGGATGGGCTTTTTAAGTACTTCATCACTTCGAATCCCTTCATAACTATGAGAAACAATGCATGCAGTTGTGGAGGGTGAACGAATCATCTTTCAATTTCAGAGTGTCCAACAATCAATTCATTGGATTAGAGAACCAAGGTTCAGGGAACATGTTAGTGGCCAATTCAGATTCGCCCAGCGACTTGGAAACGTTTCAGATCATAAGAAGCGAAGATGACCCCACCTTAATTCGTATCCGCGCCCCAAATGGTCTGTTTTTACAGGTACCCCGGCCTTACTATTTCCGATGGCTCTGCTAGTTGCTACCAGAGTGTGTTTCTGTGCTGAAATGTTATGTGCCCCGTCTACTCCGAAATTTCATCAGCAAGATTCTATTATTCTGACCAGAGGAGTAATTATGTGATTTGCTTTCAGACAATTTCAGACGAAGTGGTGAGTGCAGATTATGAAGGATCAGGCTGGGAAGACGATAACCCGTCTGTATTTAAAATGACCATCCTTCGTGACAAGACTATAAAAGGCGAATACCAAATTACAAATGGTTATGGCCCAGACAGAGCTCCCCAAATCATGCGGGTCAGATTTTTCTTTCACTACAATATACTCGGTTCTTTTATACGCGTAGTACATGTTACATGTATTTGTTTTAAAGACAAACTAGCAGCATTATTGAATGGTTGAAGCAAGGCAAGTGATGTGGCATTGGGTGTGCACAGGATCACTGGAATACGTATATAACAGAGGAAGATTTCAAGTTCATGTCAGAAAACGGAATAAATGCTGTGAGGATTCCAGTTGGATGGTGGATAGCGTTTGACCCAACGCCACCCAAGCCATTTGTGGGAGGGTCGCTGGAAGCGTTAGACAATGCCTTCACATGGGCACAGTAAGTAGTAAAGAAGGCTCACCAGGACTGCTTCAATGTTCCTTAATCAATGCTCAGTCATGTGACCATTTAATTGTATTTGTAGGGAGTACGGAATGAAAGTAATAGTGGACCTGCACGCAGCTCCGGGTTCCCAGAACGGCAGCCCTCACAGCGCAACCAGAGATGGATCTCGTGAATGGGGAGATTCTTACATTCCACAAACTGTATCAGTCATCGACTTCCTGGCTGCAAGGTAGCTAAGCCGCTTTGATCATTTCACTTGCTTATATATATATATATAGTTTCTGTGTCTCTTTCATTTGTAAAACAAACAAAAAAAAAAAGGAAAACTTAATTGGTGTGCAGATATGGTGAGAGGTCGAGTCTGGCGGCGATAGCATTAATGAATGAGCCACTGGGGGTTAATTTGGAGAGCCTGAAGAAGTATTACGAAGCTGGGTACGAGGCTGTGCGGAAACACAGTGGCAGTGCTTATGTCATCATGTCTAGCCCATTGGATAAAAGCCCCAAGGAGCTCTCATCTTTCATAGGAGGCTTTGAAGGAGCAGCTATTGATGTGCATTATTACAATCTCTTCTCCAGTTCCTTCTCCAAAATGAACGCGCAGCAGAACATAGACTTCATTACTAAACAGAGAGCTTCTGACATTGGCTCTCTCACCTCAGCCAATGGACCCCTCCTTTTTGTGGGTGAGATGTCACCACTGCACTTCATGAAATTAAATTAAAACAAGTAACGTGTTAGTTGTTTACTGATTTTAGTATAATTTTATGGCAGGGGAGTGGAGCGGTGAGTGGCTGGCACGCGGTGCATCGAAAGAGGAACGTCAGAGATTTGTAGAGGTGCAGGTGCAGGTGTACTCGCGGGCCTCTTTTGGATGGGCCTATTGGGCCTACAAATGTGACTCTGACTACTGGAGCCTCCAGTGGATGATCCAGAACAACTTCATCAAGCTCTAAAACTAATCTGCATAAGCCTTACAAAGACAACAGTAACCCACGTGAAGAGATCCTGATGAGATTCCTTCCTATACACATTCAAAACTTTGATGATAGGCTTCATCGGCCTTTTTTTCATTGGAGTGTACTATTAGCTTCTCTTGCTTTCATGTCTTTCTTTCACAAAGTGACGTAATAAAGTCACTGCCAACTGTAGAAATTGACGTCAAATGTGTGTCGTCATTATGTATTACAGAAAATAATCTCCATGTACTGTCAGTTTCTTACTAGAATATATTCACATGAAAAAATTACACACGGATCCTTCTTAAAAATCTCGACCGCGTGCGTGCATCGGCACCTGTGTTTTAGTGGCTTCGTTAAAGTGTGAATTTTGGGCCCAAGGCATCACGGTCTGGGGTTGCTTACTTGCTTTGCTTCTTATGGCCGCTTGGGCGAATCGAAGCGGAACAGCTGAGAGCGGGAAAGAAATGAAAGGGATGGCGTTAGGAGGGAATAAAAGCGAATGAGCAAAGGGCCAGAAAGTGAGGTAGAGAAGTCGGTTTGTTTGGATGTGGGTTTGTAGAGCCATGCACTGAAAATTACCCGTAACTGAAACAGACTCTCCTTTGGTATTTTCTGTTGATTGGGGGAGATGTGGGACCCATCGCCGTCGCCACGTGGTGCCTATATAATTCACATAAACCCCAATATCATGTTGAAATTCAAATTAAGGGTCCATTTGGATTTGCGGTGGAAGAAGTGACTTTTTGATAGAAGTTATTTTGAAAAAAGAATTCTGAGTAAAAGTCAAAAGTGGAACGTGATTTATGTTTGGATTAGCGTTGGAAAAATGATTTTTTTTAAAAGGAGAAACCGTTTGGATAAACTTTTGAGAAGTAATTTTTGTGATAAATTATATAAAAGGATATGAATCTCATTAAATGCAACATCTTTATATATTTTATTTTAGCTATTTGTGATAATTTTGAGGATAAAGATAATGATAAAAAAATAAAAAAAATGAAGTAAATGAAAGTATAAGTAAATTAAATATCAAGAAAAAATAAAATTTCTTTCCATTAACTACTAATATCATGTAAATAATTGCATCATACAATTATTCTACTAACCAGTAATATAAAACAATTAAATACAAAAAGAGAACTTCATTTCTCCCGCAGCATAATCAGGAATAAAGAAAGGAGGAAGCATAAAATGCCTCTAGTAACAGCTTTTGTAGGATTTAACACAAGTTGAAACTTCTTTCCTCAAAACAAATAAATAAACAGATAATGTGATTAAAAAAATCCTTAACCTCCTATCTCATGGTATAGATATTGAAGAAGTAAAGATCTCTTCAATCATGAAACTTCAAGGAGACCATTGTGAATAAATTATCTCTAGCTTCATAGATAACATTGAAGATGAAATGCATAGTCCAAGTAATGTATACCTTTGACTCTCTAAAGTCCACTTCATTGAAAGTTATAGCACAACGGTGAAGAACTGAGCGGGGCAATTAACATTTTTCGGTAAACATCTCAAACTCATGAAATTAAGACTCAACAGCACAGAATGTTATGAAAACGGTAGCCAGAATCAACCAATATCAAACCTTGAGTCGACGGTGGCGGCCGATGCGACGGAGCTACAAGCAAATTTGAGAGAAGGGCAAGGCGCTACGAGAATCAACCAATAGATCTGCAACTTTCAGTCGACGGCAGAAGCAAAATCCAGCTGAAGGAGAAGAAAAGAACACCTACCCAATGTTGAGTCGACGGCGGCGGCCGATGAGACGGAGCTGCAAGCAAATTTGGGAGAAGGGCAAAGCGCTACGAGATCATGCAAAGGATGAGACTTAGCTGGATGAAGGAGCTGGTCGGCCTAACGATTTATTGCTCCAACAGTAAACTCCACCGTGATATGCCTCACCGTGCCCCTAGTAGCTTCTAGCAAGAAGCTCCTTCACGCGCAGAAGGCATTCTACGGAAACCGTCGATCCAAACATTCCACATCAGACCAGTCGTGCTTTTGGAGCCCAAAAGCGACTTATGGGCTGGCCTACCGCCATCCCAAACACATAATAAGACGAATCCAATTAGCGTGTAGGACGTTTATTTGAAAAAAAGAAAAGTTCCCATAAGTGAAAATCACCGCTTACCTTCACGTCACACTTGCTAGCAGCCTAGGACCCCCCTCCCACCTCCTTTGTTGATAGCGAGAGAGAATACATGTGTATGACTGTGTTTCGCACTTCCACTGGGTCTCCTCTCTCTTTCTAAATTAGATTCATTTCCTTAACTTATCATCTTAGATTTGGCGAACCTCACACATTCATAGATAGGTCTTTTTCTCCTTGGGGGATGGATGTATTACTCTGAAACTATTGTAATGATATATGATCGCTCCTTATCAGGTGGATTCAACCAGACAAATCTTGATACAATATCACAAGATTGAGTTGAGCCAGTGACAGATCCATGATACATGAACCAGATAATCAAAGAGAGACTTAGTTCTTGGAGACTGCTCATGGGGAGGAGGACCCACTGTCCGCTTTGTTGAGTAATTGAAGACCAAAGCTTTCATTTTTGACATAATTTGCAAAAGCCATGATCATGTGAGGATATGAGAGAGACTGGAAACGAATCTGGGAAAAAGTAAAGGCCTGAAAATGAGACACACTTGGATGATATTGAAAGGGAAAAAAGTAAAAGGCCCACCACAACCTAAGGCACCTATTTTACAAACCGGGTAGTGATTATCGGAGCTCAAACTAGGGCTCAACGTCTTATCTATGAGGAAAACCCCCGAAACACGATGTAGGTATATATGTCGGTCATACTATATTTGTTCAATCCGATACATGGAGGGAACTTATTTGTGAGTCGCGATTTTCTTTGGACTCCTGTTAATAAGGTTGTTGTTATATTCCATTGCTAACACCTAATATAACTCCTAGCATATATCCCAGCCAATTGATACATATAAGCATGGAGAGCGACTTGATTGCTACAAAAAATACGAACAAGTGTAGGGTCAGCTTCAACGTGCGAAGTGTCTTTATGCAAAAGCTAACTAAATAACTGCCCCAAGAGCAGCAGAGAACGAAAGGACGTGCATGTGAGGGAAGCCAAATAATGGAGGGGTACGTGTTTTGGCTGGTGGCTTTCTGGTGGGGCTGCCTCCTGAATACTGATATTGAAACACGAGAAACAGAGCCATCATGGTGCCTCGAGGAGGGTGTTCTTATTTGTCAGTGCTCAACTGCTCATGCTTCCATCAAATGCTGTGGCTTCCTCTCCTTCATGCACCAAATCATGCAACTCCAGCGTTACAAGTGGAATTTTTTTATTCATCTGCTTATGTACGTATGGTCCCCGGCCTCTGATAGGGACGCTCTTTGTCTCTTCTAACTGACCCATAATGTAGCGTCTTGGTCCCAAAACCCATTATCAACGTCCTCCTCCCACATCCCAGAATATGAATATGTGTTACAATCTCATTGGTTCCTGTCTCTTGGCCTTTCATTCTTTTGTTTGCCTTTTCTTTCCCCGTCTACTGAATAAATAATTTTGTCCCTCAATCGTCGTTTCCTGATAACACAATGGAGGTCTTCGCCAAAAAAGCAAAACACGAGGAGGACCACCTGATAACTACCCTCCCTCTCTTCCTACATACTTGTGTCATCAAACTTGTGAACTCTAATAACGCTGCATCTTGAAATAAAAACTTCCAAGCACTTTGCAAGCTTTTTTTTTAAAAAAATAATAATAATTCCAGTTGCTCTGTTTTGGCAATCCTGCTCAGCTACACTTGAAAATTTGTACATAAATACTCTTTCAATCCCTCAATTACTTTCGCTTGAGATTTCATTAATTATTACCGTGCATTTCATATATTTCCATCTCTTTTTACTTGAGTATTTTCCCCCAACATTTGAATGCTACAATGTCAATGGATAGAATGGGGAAGAAGTATTCGGTATTAAAAGCTGAGAAATGATTAAAACCTTGATTTATATTTCATCTACTTAGAATACAAGAGATTGCCTGATCTCAAATGAGGAAAAGCAGCAGGCAAAAAAGATACATACACAAGAGGTACCCTTCTCACATGGGAAGCAAATTAAAAGACATTCCAACATAAGCTGCCAAGAGATATTACATTTGGAAATTCATTAACAAACATATTTTTATGACAGAAACATGGGGAATCGATTTCTAAAGCATCCCCTGATAGATTCCCATGGAATGAAGCTTCACTTGTACTCCAGAATCATGTTGTTCTCTGGAGCCAAACCAATGCAAGCCCTCATGATGTTTTCCAGCATGGCTCGCTGCTTTGACAATGCGTTCACCACTGGTGTACCTGGTGGCACCTGTCATCCATGGCCACACACCATTCAGTATCCATCCATCCCTTCAACTTTTGAGTATAGTAAGATACAATCGCTCAATAAAAGTAATTAAATAGACGGTTCACCAGAGGAGCTTTGGTGAGGTAACTGAGGATCGCTGCAACCGGGTGGAACGAGTGAAACTTGCCCTGTAAAACCCATGGCCAACTCTGTGTCAGTAAGATTGCTTATAAAATAAAAGTGCATGCTTGGACGCTAACATAAATCGATACAATTAATCAATGAAGGCGTTAACGGACCTCTCCCTCAGCCTTGAACTGAATTCGAGTGCTGAGCTCAGCAAGAAGGACCAAGTCTAGGATAATAGGAGCAGCAAGCAGAGAATCCTCGCATGTGTTGTGCAACACTATTGTGTTCTTCCCACCCATGAAGATCTCCGAAGTGTACTCATCCATGGCCCTCTTGCTGTCGCCCACGTAGGGTACATACTACGTACACAAGCAACAAACCAAAGAATGGTCAGTATGGCGGACGACACATGTAGAGAAACAGATCAGCGAACAAGTGTGAAACAAAAAATTACCTTAATAACGACGACATGATCAGGATGCTCGCCAGGCTCATAGAGGATGGCGTTGCTGTTGACCATATCATCGACAACGTTGCTTTTGGAGATTTCCTTGGAGCGGAAGGTTTGTGGGGCTGAGAGATTCATCCCGTCATTGTTTCCCAGATGGTTGTAGCTCACTATTGAGGTTGGCTGTCAGTCATCACCAACAGATTTGAGATAAGTGCACTTTCCATTTGGCAGATACTTATACAAAATTAGCATACTTGGACCGTTACAAACAAACCACTGGCTCTTGGTGGTATAATAAAAGCTGTAAACGAAAGACACGTAAGATATTGATTCACCTTGATACCAGCCCCCACAAGGAAATCCACCAACACAGATTTCATTTTGGTTTGACCACTCTTAAAGTCATCCCCACCAATCAAACTGTTCCTCTTGATGGCCAAGTCAATCAGCCCTGATGAGCAGCACATTAAGGGAAAATTCAGAACCCTGGTTCAATCTTGAGAAGTCAATGAACAAGCCTTTTGCAGTAAACAGCTAGTGTACCTGGGATGAAAGTGTTCTGAGGGCTTCCATTGATAAAAGGAACGTTCTCTAGGACACAAGCCAAGGCATACAGGGTGGAAGGAGAAATCTCAGGCTCGTTCCTGTCCAAGGCGGCCAAGAGGTTTTCCATGGTGTCGTTCAGTCCCACAACTACGTTACTGTACCTCTCTGTGTTGGCAGTCCAGAGCACAACAACCCTGTCCACCTTGTTGGCTTCCTTAAACTCCCTTCATATTACAAAAAGTGGACCCATTCATTCAGTAAGTTTCTAGTTAATTAAAAGGCTTCCGGTGTGTGTGTATTTAGTAATTAGTAATTTGAAGCCAGCGACTTATTAGAACAGTATTTTAGTTACTTGATGTCTCTAATGATCTGTTGGACTTGTTCTTTTTTGTTGCCCTTGATGACGTTGTTGGCTCTGTCCCCTTGGTTTGCAGCAATGAAATCGGGGTCATAGATTCCAGGGAGTGGAACCATGGATTCCATGTAGGGCCTGAGCTGCTTTTGGAGATCAATGTCAAACACCTTGGCCCTGGCCATGGCATCCGCTAGGTTCATGTCACTGATATCCCATCCTCCAAAAACAATATCGTCAGGGTTCACCTGCGGATAAATCATGCATTGGATTTCAACAATCACTTCACTGTATAAAATACAACAGGTAAAAGAAAGATAAGTAATTTTGAAACCAAGATAGAGTACCATGGGAAGGAGGCTTTTGAAGGGTGCATAAATTTCCTCGCCATTAAAGGAACCCACACGGATAGCGGATGCCTGGGTTAGGGAGCCAAAGTAATTGGCCTGTTGAATTTTGTCCTTCGTTGCCCACGAAATACCCCTGTCAATCGATACGGTGGATAAAAAAGATATCACTTTTTTAATTAAAAAAACTGTTCAACTTTAACACAGCCGAACCCAGAGACGAAGAAGTGGCTTACTCTCGGTTGGCGATAACACCACCGGTGAGGGTGCTGCCGTTGTTTCCTCCCCATCCCACAAGCAGCACCCTATAATCCAACAAATTAACATGCAGAGAAATAAATATAAGCGATTAAATCGTTAATGGGTAAGCACCAAGAAAAAAAAAAAGAGGCCTGAAGATAGGACTTGGGATAATTTAGATTAGACTGTTGAATCAAATGGAATAAGCATGAAGGGGAGGGGATAGTTAGGGAACTGACCCTAGTTTAGGGACATGGGTGTTGGTTACAAATTCATATTTAACAGTCTTAGGCTTGACAATCCACTGGTAAGAGCCATTCCTGTTCTCATGGACAAGCTCAGTGGTTTGATAGTTGTACACAGACTGAATCTCGCCCTCTGTGTACTTGACATTGGGACTGTCAACCTTAAAGTTCTCAATGAACATTTTTCAAGGGAGGGAAGAAGAAATGGCCTTGAGGCAGAGTAGTGGATGTCCTCTCTTCTCTAGTGTTTGTGGGGATCAGTGGTGCACCTTCCCGCAGCTCCCGCAGTCTATATATAGAGAATGACAAGCTCTCGGAATGCACGTGGCGAGAAGGTAAACGTGCCAGCTGGGGCCTCCTCCATGTGAGTTGTGACTCGTTTTTTCGGTTTCCATACAGTGAAACTAAAAAGAAAAGCCGACAGGTGACAGCACTTTATTGTTAAAAACAAAAACAAATTTCTCATACAGTAGGTTTAAATCTAAAATGACTTGTAAATAATACTGCCGTATAAATAAAAAAAAATAAGGAGCACTATATCAGTGGTGCTATGGAGGAGTAAAATGGGCGCGCTTCTCTCTAGATTCTGCTGCAGAAACATAAAGCGGTTGCGGTTTTCACTGTTACCCCTCTCATGCTGCGGTTTTCACATCACAACCTCCGTTATCTGCGATACTAAGTGAATTCTCACATCTTCCTCTGATTTAATTTATTCGCTTCATAATTTACTTTTACTATATGTTTAGTCTCTCGTTTGATTAAATTGGTGGTGATATCAGAATAGTACTGTCCTGGATTGCTTGAAATTTGAGAGCACACGACTCGTCTCATTCGACGGAAGAAATGATTCTGTCTTCCTGAGAGTAACGGATTATATACTGTACATTTGGTCGGTGAAAATTTAAACATATGCAATTCTTATAAGGACGTAGGCGGGAACCGATGGTAAGGTGCATCATAAGAGGAGAACGACTGCAAAATTAGCTTAAATTTTAATACGGTGCCTAAACATTGAGACTTGTATTATTACATTTGAATACAGCAGTGGTAAAAAAGGCACATAGACCAAAGAAGAGAGTATATAGTATAGTAATGCAGATAAAAGAAAATGACCCAAAAAAAGATACCGCCGGTTCTTTCCTTGTGCGCTGCCTCGTGAAGAGAGCAAAATTGGATATATTTTAGTACGAGATATAGATTGTCCAGCTGCAGTAAGAAATAAGAAAAATGAAGGTCTAGATTGTTCTTACAGTAATTGTTGTTTCAGAATAAAAATGCACTATAACACAATAATAGAA
>JANTPZ010008323.1:0-14375 GCA_025593235.1 Vachellia pachyceras
CTAATTTTCAAAACTTCTTACCTGAAGGAGATGAAGCTTTATCTCTTGTTAGAGTTGATGAAGATGAATAAATAAATCAGGTGTGTACTTTTTTAATGTTAAATGTATTTGCAGCGGTTTTTCAACCGCTGCAAATCTGAAAAACCACTGTAAAAACTGTCACCTAAAACACTGCAGCTACAATCATTGCCACCTCAAACCGCTGCAAAATTGCATGACCTAAACCGCTGCTAAAAAACTACTGCTAATTTCATGACCTAAATCGTTGCTAAAATAAACTGCTGCAAATTTCTGTGACCTAAATCGCTGCTAATGCACGTATAAGAGCCTATAAATACCCTTCCCCCTCCCCATACGTTTTTCACTTCTGCCTTTGTGATGATGGAGTGTTGTTGGTGTTTGTCTTATTCTGATTTAGCATTTTGGTTGGTTTATTTTTTTAGGTTAATTGTTGATGTTAATTTATCCAATGAATTTTAAATATTTGGTTTTCTCCTTCTATATTGTTTTGCTTGTTCATTTTTTTAAATTAATTCTTCCTTTTGTATTATTCTTATTAATTTAATGTTTTATTTTTTTTAAATGTTTGATTTCGTCATTCCTTTTAATTTGTCTTTACTTTTTTTAATTTTTTGTTGTAAGTTTTGTTACTCAATATAATATAAACAATATTTAAAAAGTTTTTATTTTTAATTTTTTCAATATCTTTAGCTAAAATATTTATTAACTACAAATATTTTTTTAATTAGTCTATTATTTTTTCAAAAACTTCATAATAGTTAGTAGCGGTTCTAAAACCACTACAACTGTTAATAATTTTTAAACTCGTCCCCTTTTTATTTTTCCATTAAATTACATTTAGTGGCGGTTTTTAAACTGCTACAAAAAAGCGCGAACAACTTGTTAAATTAATAGCGGTTGATAAAGCGCTGCAAACAAAATTTGGAGGGAATTTTTTCACCTTTGAAAAAAGAGCGGGAATTACTATTTTATTTAGTAGCGGTTATGTAATCGCTGTAAATTTTTAGAGGGAAAATTTCATGAATTTTGGACGGGAATCAAAATTTAAATTAGTAGCTGTTTTATAACCGCTGCAAACGTCACGTTCCATAGTCACTTTTGGCTAGATTAGTAGCGGTTGTGGGTCGCTACAAAATGTTCGGACCTCCTTTCGTTATGTCAAGAATGTGTAGTGGTTATTGTATAACCGCTTGAAATTTAGTAGCCGGTTTAATCTATGTGCGCTATGGTTCTTTTGAACCACTGCTAAATTGTTTGCCACTGTGGGTTTTGCAGCGGTTTGTCTAACCGCTACAACTTGTATTTTTTTTGGTGGGGTAAAGGGGGTACGACCCCAAATAAATCAACTCACATTAAAAAGTGCTAGGTCTGCCAAGAAAGGCTGCGAAATACAATGAGGAACAGAGGCAAATGCAATGAGGAATAGAGCGAGCTAAGCCATCAAAACAGGTTTGCAAGAGCGATCCACATGGTTTATAACAACTCTCCAATCCGCACTGATCTTGGACTTGATATCATCCACTAAAAGCTGGGCCTCTGGTTCAAGCATCAAGTCTGGCAGGCTAGACTTGATAAAATCAATTGCATGTTTACAGTTAGATTCTAGGATTAAGGGCGCTCTCTGATTGGCCGACGCCAAATTTATACTAGAAAGAATAGCAAATAGTTCAACTGCTAGAGGACTTGGAGCCACAATCTTCTCAGAAAAAGCCTTTATCAAAACACCACAATGATCCCTAATAAATCCACCTGTGGCTGCTCTATCTGTGGAGAGGAAGCTAGCATCCACCTTCAGCTTCAACCAGCCGGCCGGTGGTGCTACATACCTAGTACGAAGGGGAGCCTTTATTCACAGCAAAGGTAATAATGCGCTTTTGGATTGAAAAGTTGCATTTCAAATCATCTACTTGCCTGAGAATATCGTGAAGCAGGTCATCCGAGGAGCAAGCAGTACCTTGGAAGAGTGTTTTATTTCGGCGTTCCCATAGGTTGTGTATAATCACACTAAATGTTTGCACCAATCTTTCAGAAACTTCCCAGGTAACGAGCGACATAAGTTTAAATATAGCCACTCATGTAAGTTCCTGTCAAAAAAAGCATGTCTAGCTCTTAGGGGGACGAAGCAAAACCATATAACCTTTGCAAAATCACAGTCCCGCAGAACATAAAGAGTTGTTTCCGGGGAATGCACATAATAGCAACAGTTAGCATCCTCAGTCAACCGACGGTGTGCACGATTACAGTTAGTTAGCAGAGCATCATTTGCTACTAGCTAAAGGAAAGAACGAAGATGTTGAGGGCAAGCAAGGCTCCATATCACCTGAAACAGTTTGTTGAAACCATGAGGATTGTAACACCCCAAAATTCAGAATTGTAATTCCCTAAAGAATATAGCCAAATTATAATCCTCAAACAAATTTAACCACATAAAATATTTACGGTTAATTATGTAACTCTTACTTTCTTTTGATACCATTAACACTTCTAAACAAACCAGACTTTGATACCATTTATAATCTTCATAAAATACCAAACATTAAAACAATTATTAAATCCTCAAGATCCAGGACACAAAAGTTGTGGGTGGAACATCCAGCCCACCAACCACTGAAAGCCACAAGAGTCAACAATATTTAGGACTCCCTTTAAACATGCAGGTCCATAATTATTACTAAAATAAATACGTAACAAGTTAGAGATACCAAAGGATAAATTTTTAACTATAGATCTAATACCCCAACATGACCATAGGGATAAAGACAAATCAGAGTATGCAAGCCCTAAAGTCTGGTAATATATATATATATATATTTCTCCTTAAAATGGCTTAACTATTAAGCCTGCAGTGATAGTTATTATCAAACTGTTGGCTCCTTTCCTTCACACCTCGAACCACTAAGTTCCTCTCCTGAAAAAAGTTATATCGATAGGGTGAGATATAAAGTCCCAGCAACCAATAATCAATTCATAGAATATATAATACGGGATTGTAAGTCAGTGAAGCAGTACTAATATACGATATTCAAATAAAATTAATGTTTTCCATTCAATACAAGTAGAATACACAAGTGATCCCTCCATCCTACTCCTCCATATCACTCCTTGACGTGGATCCGGCTTAATGCCCGAGCAACTTGGCCAAGGTTCAGCAGCAACATTAATCCAATCGGTCCCCCTTCATTCTCCCTCCTGGGTCTAGAATCAAAGGGTGTCTAGCCTCCCATCTGGGTCTAGGCTGGCCTCCCACATGGGTCTAGGCCGACTCCCTACCTGGGTCTGAGTCACAATAAAGCCAACCACTATTATCAGTAGTGGGGCAACCGCGGATACAACACAAATCTCATCACCACAAGATCAACCCAACTACTTCAAACAACCTAACATATCCTTCAATTCACATCATCACAAGATCATCACAAATGCATTAATTCACAATTTATTACAAATAAGGATAAGTTATGAACGATTCCTCATGCATATCTTTGAGCAAAACATAACCTTTGTATAAATAAAGAAAATACTTCCCACTTCATTAAAATTGAAAATATAAAAAGTAGAGGTAAAATTCGTAATCTATAACTAAGGTATCAAAAATACCTTACGATCCATGCAATCATATAAAATGAATTAACCATGATTACCTCAACTCCAAAATACTTGAAAGCTCAAGCCACAAAGCACCAACTACAATCAAATTACTCTACACAATAATGTAGACACAAATTTAATATACTAAATTAAATAATCAACTTGACTATGTACATTTAAATTTTTGAAATAATCATTTAAAATTCATAGTTGTCAATAGACTCTCAACTATTTAATCCAACCCAAAATTCAATCATTTCCCTCAACTTAAAGATTTACTTAATTCACAAATCAATTTCGATTGTACAATTCCCAATTAAAAGTTTAGGGTTTTCAACATAAAAATGCTAAATCATATATACTCTTAACCTTTTCAACATGGTAAGTTGATTAACACTTCAAAATAATTTCAATAACACTTATAATTCATTCAACCCCAAATCTAATATGTGCAAACCACCTACGTAGAATAAATTATAAACTGATTAAATTAAATAATTATTTTAAATTATAACAATAGTCAAATCATAGATTCAAAAGAAGAAAGATTAACAATTATTTCCCTTCTACCTATTATTGGTCAGTTATTGACAAAACTCAGTATTTATCTGAAATCCTAATATTAAATTTTCACCTTATCAGAATGATATTACTACCGTTAGAAAGAGAAAATTATTTAAAAAAACTTTTATGAAGGAAGTAAATTAAAAAGAAGTAGTTTTGATTACCTAATTGATCCCAAAATAAACTCCAATGCTCGAGAGGAGCAGACGTCGCCAAAAGGGAAAGAGGGAAGAGCGCACTGAGCCTAGGTTAACGATGTGATGGACTTAAGGTGTATTTAGGAAGCACTCCTCACATGATGCACTATAGCCACCACCTCCCTATTATCCTTTTTTTTATATATAATATATATACATATATACACATTTACAAAACCCACGTGCGTTCCCTTTCCCTTAATATATATTCACACCATTAAAAGGCCCCGTGCCCCCCTTATAAATATAATTATAATTATGTATATATATTTTATTATATTATATTTCATTATATTATATCATATTATCTTATATATATGATTATTTCTTTCTTTCTTTCCCCTTTTTTGTTTTATGATTTCTTTAATTTATTTAACTCAAGTGATTACTTGATAACTTATATTTAACATAAGCATTATTTTAAAATAATTTAAATCTTTTAAATAGATAATTATCTCCCAAAAATAATCAAACATTCTGAATAAATAAAAATAGGATGTTACAAGGATGGCCTGACTCCGAGAGTAAGGAGTACGTCGAGGAGATGGAAAAGCTCCATTAGAAGATGGCTGCCAAGAGGGGGCCACATGCCGCTGCAACACCGTATTCTCCTTAACCAAATTCCAAACTGAGCTAATACCCTTCCACATGGTTGTTTCCTCTCTGAAACGACAGACTTGAAGAATAAGATCATCACCACACTTGTACTTGGCTCGTATGGCCCGAACCCAAAGACTCTCCTTATCAGTTATCAACTTCCAACAAAGTTTCATCATGTATGCTTGATTGGTTAAGTGGGACTGGTGCAACCCTAAACCCCCACAAGGCTTAGGAGAGCACACTCTATTCCAATCCACAAGATAGATTCTACAGCGCTGAGGGGTAGTCCCCCAAATAAAAGATATGCAATTCTTATCTAACTCATCACAAACCGAAGCTGGGAGGAGAGATGATTGCATGGCATACTGGGGGATACCCACCAAAACAAATTGAGTGAGAGTGATACAACCCGCAAAGGATAAAGAATTAATTTTCCAAGCACTTAGGCATGACGTCGCCCTCTCCAAGATATGATGGTGCGTGTTACGAGAGACCATTTTATCAATAATTTGGGCCCCCAAATATCTACCAAACTATCTGTTTTATGAAAGCAAAGGATCTGATAAATATGATCCTGTGTTGTTCTTGGAACATTCTTGGAGAAATAAACAGTTATCTTGTCTCTATTCACTTTCTGTCCAGAACTGTAGCAAAAAGTACCAAGGCATGTAACCATGGTATGAGCTTGGTCCACATTACCCTCAGTAAATAATACCAAATCATTTGCAAAACAAAGATGGGACATAAAAGGTCCATCCTTGAAGAAGGGAAAAGGACTCCATCTGCCCTCATTTGTGGCAACCAAAATGAGGTGAGATCGGCGCTCCATGCACAAAACAAACAAATAGGGGGAGATCGAATCCCCCTGACGGATGCCTCGAGATGGGAGAGAAGGTTGAAGCTCTTTCCCATTCCAAAGAACCAGCATATTCGATGAAGAAATACAATGCCATATAATACTGCAAAGAGACTCAGAAATGCCGATATCCAACAGTCCCGCATAAATTGCCATTTGTGCCTATCATAGGCTTTCTCAAGATAAATCTTCACTACCATATAACCACATCTCCCCCTCTTCAACTTCATACTATCTATAATCTCCTGAACCACGATTATATTATCCATGGTGCTCCATCCAGGCACAAAACTAGATTGACAAGGACCAACCAGACGATGCATAAGACCCTTGATGCGATTGGTAATAAGCTTGGTTAACACCTTGTTGGAGACATTACAAAGGCTTATGGGCCGAAAATGTTTAAGACAGGATGGCAGCTCCACCTTCGAGATCAGAACCAATAAAGTCTAGTTAATTTCCTTGACAGTTTCGGGATAGCGGAAAATATTCTTGATCAAGGTGCAAAGGGATGTGCCCACTATCTCCCATTGACTCTGGAAGAAGATAGCTTGGAACCCATCTTTGCCTAAAGCCTTCAAACAACCTATACTGAAGAGTACACTCTTGATTTCCTCATTGGAGACCTCCTTGGAGAGAAATTGTAAATCCTCGGTATCAAGAGAAGGGAAGCAATTAGGTCAGCACTGATTGACATAATTGGACTCATCCAAAAAAAAGTTTTCTATAGAAATCAATTGCCGTACCTTCAAGGGCATTCAGTTCAGAAACCCAAGCCCTTTCATCATTCTAGAGAGATTCAGTTTGGTTTCGGCACCTTCTCACAATCGTAGTGCCATGAAAGTATCTAGTGTTCCGGTCACCGCATGTCAACCATTGTGCTCTAGACTTTTTCATCCAAAGGAGCTCTTCCTGAATAATAATACTATTTAGCTCCTTCCAAAGCTTGGTTTGGAGATCTTTTAGGAAGGGTTTAAAACCATTAGTTAACCTCCTAGCAATCCCATGGAGCCAGCGCATTAGGACCATCTTAGATTGTAAGATATTCCCAAAAGTTGATGCATTCCATTCTTTAAGCGACTGCTGGACAGAGTAAAGATTTGAGCACCAATCACTATGAGGCATCCAACTCTTAGTCACCATTAGCGAAACTTGTCGTGCGTTAACTAAGCTGCAAGGAAACGGAAAGGTCACCGACGTATATTGGGTGTCTGTATGTGATTGAATCTAACATAAAGAGGGGCATGGTCCGACTTATAGGAGGGTAAATGAAGAACATCTACTTCAGGAAATCGAAGCCTCCAAGACAAATTTATCAACATACGACCAAGTCTCTCACCTAGGTAGCCACGGTAACATGTGAAGGGGCATCCCTGGAACCCAGCATCTATTAAGTTGCAATCGCGAACCAACTCCTTAAAGGCATTACAACTAGCTGTTTGAGACTCAGATAAGGGAGAGAACTTCTCATAGGGCTCCAACAAAGCATTAAAGTCACTAATCACACACCATGGACCAAAAATAGTCGAAGAGATTGACGAAAGGCCCTCTCAAAGATCACATCTTTGGTGAGCCAAAGGGCTGCCATACACAGCTGTTAGACACCAAGGGATACTATTCTTCTATTGGACAATCATATGTATATATTGTTTTGAGAGATTTATAATGTCAACCTTCCAAAGGAGAGTATCCCAGAAACACCAAATACCACCGGATTGACTATCAGCCTCAGATATAGCATAGCCATCAAAATTGAGCTTTTTAATTATGCCCATAGCTCTATTACCACTAGAATAGGTTACCTTCAGGATCATAAAGTTAGACTTATACATCCGTCTAATTTCAGAAATTAAATGAGGAAAAGCCCTATCACAAATTCCTCTACAATTCCAGGAAATTATATTCATTTGGACGAAGGAAAAGAGGGTGCCACCTTAGCAGCATTCTGGGCGTTCACAGACACCACGTCAACATCCATGCTTGCATCCACCTTGGTATAAGCCTACAATATGGAGAGCGGCCTCTACTCTGCACGTTGATCTTGCGTGCCTACATGTCCTTTGACATACCTCACCACCAGCATCTCTAGAAGGTCAGGGCTCTTCTTCTCTAGCAGTCTTATCTGGTGGAGCTTATCATGCTTAGCATCTGCTGACACCATGTGAACAATACTTGTTGATAGCTCCTCCATATGATACTCGCAGTACCACCAGTGGGGAGTACATTAAGCTGGCCTTTTCTGGTGGCCGCTCCCTTCATGTTATTTAGGCCTCCCAAGTGTGGGTTTTTGCCTCCTGAAGAGTTCCTAATACGCACCGTTCTCGAAACAAGTTGAAAGGCACGAGTAGCTGGATCGGCAGATACTTGCATGGTTAGCATTGAAGCCAAGATCAGGTGTAGTGTGCAAGGGATAATTTGGAGTCCGTTTCTTCCGTGATTGGCAGATAATCATCCAGGGGTCAAATACTAGATATGATTCCGTTTTTATCTCTTCTTCCTAGCAAGGCTCATTCTTGACAGAAACTACATGCAACATTTATGGCTCTAAACCGTTTCCTTAATTGACGCATCCCTACCGGCACCAATAACGGTCATCTCTGTAGTTGTAGATGCCGTTGGTGGCATCGGCATGTTCATCGCCGGTTGGTGTACGTGGTTATCGTCAACAGCGTCATTGTCTCGGCTCTCCTGGCACTGATTCGCCCTATGCCCATACCTCCCACAGGAAAAACAGATTTGGTGCAAACCTTCGTACTCAATGGATAATTCTCTGCCCATGTAACGTAGCTTTAGAACCAGCCTCTTATGTAGGTTGATCTCAACGCACAGATGCACAAACTTCCCTGACTGTGGATAGATATAGCCATATCCACTTTAAGCATTCTTCCCAGACATGCCCCAACTCTACACAGAAGGTTCTTATTGTAGAGTTCCCAGGTGAGATCAGGGATCCTCACCCACACCGCCACCTTACGAACTTCTTTCGCATTCTCGATAAAAAAAGGCCGCCACCATTGGACACCAAATAGTAAGTCAACCACCCTAACATCGCCCTTGCATCCTTATTTCTGTCGTAGTCTCGTTGCCATGAATTTGAGGGATACTTTCTTGCCAAGTAATTGCACTACAAGACAACCCCGCCAAGGCCTACACCACTCTTCAAATTCTTCAGGTGTAACATTGATCTCAGGGCAAGGGCCGAAGGAATCATCGTCTTTCTCACTATTAGAAGGCTCCTTGTACCTGTTATTTTCTGGCTCTTCCGACATATCATACCAGTCGGTGGGAATTTCTTCTGTATCATTCAGTAACGAGTCATTATAAGAAGGCTTGTAGTTATCAGTAGTGCCAGCCTTAGCACCAGAGCTCCCACTTTGAGTATTTCCTCTCGTCCTAACCTTTTTCTTGCTTCATTAGATAGATACTCTTCCTGGGCGCTCTCATCTATTATTCGAGATATGGGAGTTGCTCACTTTAGATTTGGAGATAGTGTTTGACAACCCTTAAAACCACAAACTCATGCTCACTACAGAAAGAGGAACCTATACTAACAACATGATGCTACAACCTGTATTTGTAGTGGTCAAATACATAAAATAACCGCTACTAATTTAGCTTTTTTAGTAGTGAATTTCAAAAGGAGAATAATTTGTAAAACCATACTCACATACATGTATAAGTTCCTCTTTTGTACAACAGATGTTATCACAAGATAAAAGGAGATATAACAACAAATATGTTGGGTTTATGCCACCAGATGCCCAGTTCATATATGTGTTGCCAAGGTGGAATAGGTTAGTTGATGATGGAAGGGGTCAAGTGATGATATAAGAAGAAGACAATTTCAAAGCCAAGGCCAAGTGGAAGAAACAACAAGAGGCAAAGAAAAGCAAGTAGAAATAGAGAAACGAGAAGATGCAAAAAAAAGGCATCCAAAGAAGCTACGGTGGAATAAATAACAACCCCACACCATGATGAGACAAATTCTGGTGACAATGATGACAAAAGCTCTAGTGAGATCAATGATTCATCGAAAATGAACCACGCCCAACTAAATGGTGAAAAGAGTGAGACAAACTCTGCTGAGAATGATGAGGTATCCATGTCTAATGGGACCACATCAAATAGCTAGGAAAACAAATCAAAGTCTTCCACTATGGATGACGATAATCGGAAACGAAAGGATGTAGAAATTGTATGGGGTAAAAGAGTTTTAGTTGCAAGCTCCAGTGAAATCACTGTAACACTGATTCATCACAACAAGATGAGCCTGCTCATGTGAAACTAGATTCAATGTGGTCCAAGTACATGAAAATAAAGGAGACGAAATGAAGAGTTCATGTGCTTCTAAAAAGGAAGAAGGACTTCATTGTCTCGTCCTTAGTAAGGTATCATCACAAGCTGGATACGATTGACAAAGTTTTCAAATTTGGGTTATTTAAAATTCTAGAGCCACAAATAGAACTTGTTGGAATGGTCATTACCTTATAGTGAATCAATTGTCAAAATGTTCTATACCAATTTGGTCATTGATGACACTAGATTAATTTTAACCATTATGGAGGGAAAAAATTGAGATCAACGAGGAGAAGATATACATTTGGTCAAGAATTGTTCACCAAGGGGTCCACAAAAAAGAATTCTCTAACAAAGTGGTCTATAAAAATTTAAAATGGATACAAATGAATACCTAAAAAAACTGTACCAGTACCTTCTAATATTCTGCATTATCTCGACACTAGGAATTTCATAAATAAAAGGGGGACACTACATAGCTCTGACACATGAAGACAAGCATAATCAAACCTCTATGATTTAAGGGAGGACAGTAGACATCAATAAGCTTATTTTAGAGCACATGTTGTAGGTTGGTTCCCTTAGGAAAAGAAATAAATATATTCCTTATCCCTCTCTTGACTCCTTCATTGTATTCTAACAAGCACCAAGTTTACTTGGAAGATGGAAAGTCTTCATTATCAACAGAAGATTTTAATGAGAAACGCTTGAACACGATGAATATCTCAATTCGAGAAGAACAAAGTGTTGACCTCACAACCCAACCTGAAGCAATAGAAGATGAGAATGAGTCACCCCAGACAAAAGCTCCTTCAATTAGAGTCCATCCTTCTCCTTTGGTATCTATAATTATGGGTACAATGATGGAGGGAGAAAATCAATAACCTTAAACTGTATATATCTACCACTTTGCAAGAACTTGCTTATGAATTTAACGAGTTTTAGACTTTACAAGAGCAAGTTACAAGTGATGAAAAGGGGGTAAATAACAAGTTTGAATAGGTCCAAACACAGATTGCGGAGATGGAGGCTAACCAGAAAGAAGTATGCTATGATATGAAGAAATTGATAAATTTCATTAATTTGTATGAGCATGACTTCTAAGAATTTTCAAATTTTATTGCCTGCAAGGGTGCAAAGGATCAAGACTTATCAAGCAGAATGGAGAAGATTTTGGACATTCAAAATAAGTTGATGTGGATCAAGACAATCCTTATTGTGAAGGTCTTTTGGAAGGGCATGCCTCATGTTGAGGCTACCTGGGAGACTGAGGAGCCAATGAAACAGGAGTACCCTAGTTATTTTATTGATTTGATTATTATATGATTGTGTTGCTTATTTTGGTTACAATGATTATGTCTTAGTTGTTCCTTCCTTTTGGTTATTGATTGACCGAATTTTGAGGACAAAAGTATTTTAGGTGGGGAGAGTTATAACATCTTAAAATTTATTCTATTTCTAAAGTTTCATTGGAAAATAACTATTTTATGATAATCAAGAAGTTATCTTTTAGTTATTTGAGTAACATGAATTTAGATAAATATAATTTATAAAATTAAAAATAAATCATAATACACGACAAAAATAAATAAATAAATATATACATATATAAAAGAAGGAAAAAAGAAAAAGAAAAGAAAAGAGAGAAAAATGGGAAAATTCGAAAGCGTTGGGCCTTCAACTAGGGCTAGTAATGTGGGCCAGCCTACACGGGTGGAGGGCTGCAAAAATGCAGCCCACACCGCCACTGGCGGGTTGGCGCTAGAATATTTTTTTATTTTTTTAAAAAAATTAAATTTCTTTCTTCTTCTTCTTCTTTTTTTGCCTAATTCTTTTCATAAGATTGTATAGTCATATCATATTAATTGACTCATGATTCTTTTTCTATTAATAAATTTTCAATAATGACATTTTTTCATGTTTTAAAACAAAAATATAAGTATTAATGTGTTGTTATAATTTTAAATATAATATTATAGAAAGTTGATATGAAAAATAAAATATTCTATACTATTTTTCAATGTATTGAGTATTATTTTGTTTAAGATGTTATAACTCTCCCCACCTAAAATACTTATTTTGTATTTAGAATATAATAAATTATTTTGTTTTAGAATATAATAACATGTAAATGTATCTTTAATAAATAATTTTTTTAAATTATTTATGATATTAATTTTAATATAATTTTTTATTATCATATTTAATTTAAAACTATATTTAGTATATTTTAAGGAAACTTTAGTTATTTAACTATTCATTTAAAGATATTATAGTAATTTAACTATTTACCCATTTTTTTCTTCTCATATGTCCAAGTTTATTGATTGATAATATTTTCTATCCTCTCATTTTATTTCCACTTAACTTTCTTCTCATTCAAACGGAGCATTAATTTAATTCTTGTTAGGCTCAATAAATAACGTAAATTTAAAAAATCAATTACAAGTAAAAATTTAAACTGAGAAGTGTTGATCGTATTTAATTTAATGCAATTTAGGTTCAATAAATAATGTAAATTAATAAACTTAATTATACGTAAAAAGTAAAATAAAAGGTTTAAATTAGGATTATAAAATAGTGCGACAAGAACAGTAAAACAAATTACCATAATGCTAAATGGTAAAATATTTACCATAACACTACATTAGAAATCGTTCATTGCAAGAATAATTTTCGAGTTGTGAGAAAAAAAAAATCGTTCTTAGAAAGAATGGCTTTGGGTTTAACTACAAAAAAATGTTGGAAGTCGTTCTCGTGAATAAGGATCGTCCACACACCAACCAAAAAAAAAAAACTTCTTCTCCCTTTATGCACATGAATGTTTTAAACAAAGAAGAAAAATATGGAAATGAATCATAATTAAATCATTGGAGAAACTGCTAATAATTTAGTGAGTAGTAATACTAATAACTAGAGGATGTGGTGTATATTAATTAAAATTGAAAGACAACTAATGATGAGGTTGTAAAAAATAATACAAATAAAAAATTAAAGTTGATCTACCTTATAAATATTAATAATTTAGATGTTGTTGTAAAATTTAGGTTTTGCCCCAAAATTTAAATTTTGTCTAAGTCCTCACATTTTTTAGAAAAGCTATATTGGAGATAAAACCTATGTTTGAAACCTATGTTTTGAAAAAGTTATTTTCTTATCAAATCACACCCTCTCTCCTAAGAAATTTTTTTCCCTATGTTTTCTTTCCTTTTTTTTTCTTTTTCCGACTTACTTTTTGTCTCAAACTCCATAAAATCAAAAGTGCGGTGCACAGTGCTAAAAGTACTTATAAGTTATTGTTCACATTTTTTGTCTGTTTGAAAATGCTTATAGGAATAAGTTGCTTGTGGAAATAAGTTACTTCTGCCAATAAGCTGAAATACTGAGCTTTTATAAAAAAGTCACTTATTTCACCTTTTTTTCAAACACAAATCACTTTTACAATCTGACTTATTTCTAATATCACTTCTCCATGAGTCCTTATGTAAATAAGTTACTTATACCACCGTGTTCTCAAATGGACTCAATAACTTTCCGAACATAATCACCTTTTAAAATCTAAATTTTACTTCAAAATCTGTAAAAACTATTCTCTCAATAGGTAAAATGTTGATTTTATCTCGGAACCAACAAACTTTAGAGTTCTTAATTCCAAATTTTCAATCCAATATTGTTAAATAAAATCATTTTTGTCGTGGCCAGGGCCCAATATTGTGAAATAAATTTAATAATTTATCGGAAACTGGAAAATAATATGTGGATAATAATTTCAATCATATAGGCAACAATTCCAAAGACGGCGAGGAGCGACACAGCTGAAGAGCTAGTGCGGGCGGAGAATCGTCGGGGAGAGAATTGCTGTGATATCACATCGGTTATCAGCAACTTGTATCCACTGAATTTGAAAAACCAGAGAGCTATGGCGATGCGTGACCTTGTTAGCGGTGCAACCTCTTGTCCTGATCCATCCGCTTCTTCCTCTTCTTCTAATCCCCTCGGTGGTTTGGCCAACGCTCTTTTGGGCACTTCGTCTAAGACACAGGTGCAGTTGCGTTATTCTTCATTCACGTAATCTCAATCAAGTGGTCTTTTTCCCTTTTCAATTTGGCAAGTTTTCTGTAAGAGGAAGTGATTGCTTGTTCATAGTTTGAATACGGTGTCAATTGTTTCGATGGCAGTTGTTTTTAGTGACCTTATTCATATTGCATCTGGACTTCTTATTGAAACAGGAGAGGCTTAAGGAGATTCCTACT
>JANTPZ010008324.1:0-12225 GCA_025593235.1 Vachellia pachyceras
TCCCATTTGGAGCATCAATTCTAGCTGCTTGTAGAGCCTCTGAAATGCTGATGTGACGGTAATGGGAAGAAGAGTTCTTATTCTTTCGCCGACCTGCCCCTACTGGTACATTCCTCATGGTGCCACCAGCAGTCCAGTATCTTTGGCAGGCTTTGCAGAAATAACGAGGCTGATTGATGTTGTAGTTATTGTAATAACAGAATTTGGTGTCCATGCTGTTGCAGCGAGGACATGGAAGTATTTTATCTGGCTTCTTCAGGGTTTTCTCCTGCTGGTTGGCTGCATCACTTTTCTCCTTCTCTGAGTTGTTGTCACCTTTTGATTTTGCAATCTCTTCATCTATGGAAGGTGTTTTCGGGTTCACACTAGCCTCAGCCAATGAGTCTTCATTCTCAGTCTCTTCTGCGTTTGGAAGATTATCAACTTCTTTCTTTTTGTCTGTAGTGTTTCCAGCTGAATGATCCTAAAAATTTGACAAATAATTTTGCCTGATCAGTGATATATATAGACTGCAGAAATAAATTAAATACAGATAAAGATTGAGTTTTCCTATGTTAATGAGGCGAAAGAAGAATAAGAAGAATAATCGCTCAGTTTTTTTTTAAATGATTAGTCTGTGAAAATATGTATAGGGGAGGACGCATTTATTAACTTGTACCGACACAGTCAGAGCTAGATCACGCAAGCAAATCCATACCCTAAAAAACATATTTTCTAGAATTAAGCAAACAACAAAAACAGATGTCCGTAAAATATTAAATCATGGATTTTGAGGAACGAGCTTTGATAAGTAAACATTGGGCTGAATATCCTAGGGAAAAAATTGTTTATAACGTTGGTAATTAAGGTTTAAAACGGAAGATCAGATCCCTATAAGCACATATAAAATATATACTGTAAGATTTGAGTAAGAATATGCCGAAGGGAAATACTGATCTTAAGCAGAATCAATCAGTTTTAAAAGTTTGAAGCAATGAAATTTGATGATGTAGAGGCAAATCCGCCGAAAGCCGGAAACAAAGTTGGTGAGAATTGTCCAGAGAAGTTGTTTTTCGTAGTCGAAGACGACAAATTATTCAATCGAAAATTTGAGAAAGGATGAGGAAGAAGAGGGAGTATGATGGCAAGTAATAGTAGAATCTGAGAAAAATTCGATACGTGAACTGCTGATAGGTATTGAACAGCAAGACCTAAAATTTTGTCCGCAACAACTTGGCTTTAGGAATTTTAAATTCCCCATCGAACAGATCAGAAACAATTTTGTTTATTCTCGTTTTCAGAAGCGGAAATGCACATATTGGAATCTACCACTTTTCCAAATACTATGTTTCTTCAATACTGATTTAGACTCCAGTAATTGAAAAACAAGCATTAATATGCTCTTTGATTGAAATATCAATTGAATCAGAAGGGGGAAAAATCAGAACCAGAAAATTGGGAGAAATTTTGGGACAAAGAGCTTACCCTATCATAGATAATGAGAATTGAAAAGGCAGAAAAGAGCCGACCCAAGAGTTGTTTTAGGCTTTTAGCATTATTAACGAATGGGTCGTCCTCAATTTTCTATATATCACAAAGGAAAAATCTTCCCTCCTGTCTCATAAATCATTTTCTACCACACAGTACCAACTGTACCTTGTCATCTTCATCCTTCTCCTCTTCTGAATTCTGCTGTTCTCCATCATCACCTTCTGATCCTTCTAGTATGTCCACGTCCATGGATCCCGGAGATTCGTAGTCTTCGGCAATGACGACGACGTGAAGCTCGGCGTCACCGGGCACAGGAATCTTCTGGCCGAAGAGCTTAATTGCAGGGTCTCTGATTTCCTGCATTTTCTGGGAATAAGAACAGAGAAGAAAACGCGGGAGATGGTTCCAGGTTGATTACTAGTGATGCACAGTAACCGTATTTGGTCGTAGTTTGGTGGCAGCGTTGTGTGGCTTCAAAGTCTGAGAGGGCTCGAGAGGAAGGGGGCTCAGTTGGCAATGGAGGTACGTCGAATTGGATTTTGATCCGTTTAAACCAGAGGTGGTGCCACGTCAGCCTCGGGGTTCGATTCTTGGCCACAAGTTTTTGTGGCCTTCGTAGATTTCTTTTCGAAATGTCTGATTCTCGGTAGCACGCTTCTTCCGTGCACCCAAGTCAACAGTATCATTCCCTAGGTGCCCGAAAGTTTCGCGACGGCTTGCTACGTGGAGTCTCCTCATTGGAGGATATCGTCCATGGAAGACTGATATGGGCTGCGTTTGGAAACATGTTGGGGAGCCCGTTTTGGCTCCCCAAACCCATTCTCACGCAAGCCGAGACAAAATTCCTCCCACATAAAGTACCTCTGAATCTGTGTCCGTTTTCCTAACGGATTTCCAAACGAAGCCATGGTAATTACACCACCTTTCTACTTTTCATAACCAGTCTGAAAATTTAAAAAAAATAAATAAAAAGAAGTGATTTTGTTTGGCAATAAAAGAAAAGAAAAGGCTGCTTCGCAACTTTTAATACTTTATTTCTTGCACTTCTCTTGTTTTTTTAAAAATGATATTTACATTTAAAAAAACAAAGACAACAGTTTGATTTGCAGTTGGGAAGTTTTAGGTCATTTTATTTATCAATTAACCGAAATATTAACTCGTAATTTGGATGCTTTAATTATTAGTAAAGTGCAAAGGTCGAGAACTTTAAAACTTGAAAGCTTCGTATATTAGGAGGAGGAGAATCTGGGAAAGGGGGTTTAATTATAAAAAAAAAGCATTATCCTGAAAGAAAAAACAGCATCGAGTAACTAATAAAATGTCGGACCCCAAAACTGTTAGATACTTTTTATAATGGGTATGTTTGAGAAAGCGGTAGAAAAGTACTCTTACTCAAATCCATATAAATATGTAGAGGAGATTGTCTCGTTTTATAGAAAAATATTGTTGAACGTACTTTTAGGTTAGAGTTAAATGTTTTCAAACAAGCACAATGACTGAATAATACAAGAAAATATAAACAAATCAGGCTACTCTTATGGGAAGCGTATAGTATATTTATTTGTTAGATCGGATATAATTCATGGGACCTGTGCTAATATTCTTAAAAATAAATACACATGAAGATGACAATTTCCATGTATTTATTAGTTTTAAGTGAGAATTTATTGGACCCATTTGGGAACGTCATTTATGAGGTAAATGTGTGAGGGGGATTCTCTTATTTTACGAAAAAACACTATAAAACGCACGTTTATCTTTTTCCAAACGGAGTACCAAACAAACCCGTTAGAGATGGCATAAGCCGTTTTGGGAACAACAGGAAAATAAATCAATGGTGAAAAAGAATCCAATTGAATTGGCTCTGGTAGAATGTAACGGTCCCTGACAACACAACGGACTAGCATTTGACTTCTAACGTAACTACTCCCACTGTGAGTATATTCATGTTTAGTAAAAATAAATGAACGGTAACCAAAATTTTATAGTCTAGTAGTATAGTATTTTTAAAATTAAAATTTACAGATTTGATCCTGCTGTTGTAATATCGTATCATTAGTGTATAAAAAAAATGAACGGTGAAGGAGCGATATAAAGGAGAGTGGTGGGGTAGATAAGTAAGGATAGGGATTGGGGAATAGCGATGATGGTGGCGTGGATGAGGCGCTTGGCTGCACAGCTGAACGACAGCGCTGTGCCTAACGCTTTTCATGTACACATTTCGCATATATATATATCTGTTATTAAATCAACCTCTTTTTCTTTTTCTTTTTTTGTTGGTCAAGAAATAAATCATATAGATAAATAATTAACAATTGATTATATAATGGATCTAGATAGCATTGTAAAACTATTTTGTTATGATGAAACACGCACGCTTGATATGCATATTTCAAGTATACAGTATTAATTGTAAATCATGTTAAATGAGTAATTTTTACTGTTAATTCAAACAGATTATTTGTTTTCAACAATTTCGGTTGGATTATCATCTTGCCAAAAGTCAAAGTGAGAAATAAGCCTAAGATGTGCCCTTCATGGATCTGTTTTTAAGGTCAACTCTTGCCCCATCTTCAATGGGGTGGTCGATTTTTTAAGGAGGTCACAATTTTAACTATACTTGTATGCTTTTGGTTCACCCTTTCTGGTTATTAATTATCTCCTCTTCAATCAAATAGTTTCCAAATATCACCTGTTCCAAACAACGGTTGAAAAGAGTTACCTTGAAGGACATCTTCTCCTTTTACCAATTGTTTTACTATTGGTTAAATCGTTTCACATCCTGTATCTGATCATTTATCAGTGCATATTCAAATATTAGTTCAATACATTATAAAGGATGAACGCTTTCCATCAGATTCAACATCTGTTGGCGACAATGAGACTTAAATGTATGTTGTAAGTATAAGTTGAATCATGCATTGTTGATCGGGTCAAGTTTGGTTAACAACAGCTCTGGACTATTTCTCCTGCATCTTAGTATTCAACTCAAAATATATTATAGAAATGAACTCCTCATGTGAAACTACTACTCTTCCCCTTTTTCATTCAAAAAAGAAAAAAGAATAATCATCTGAATTTGAGTTACACTAATTTCAACCTTAGAACAAGACTTACCATTCCAGCTAAACTCTAAAGGTGTTCTCAAGCCCATGTCCTTTGAAGATTTATAAATAAAAATATTTATTCTTGTTTGTAGAAATTCACCTATATGTAAGAATTATACTATATTTGTACAATTAAATTATTCTAAAAAGTTATTTAAAGCAAGCAACTGTCTATTGACATCTCACAAAAAAACACTTTCCCAAAAAAAAAGGACATTTTATTTGTTAATTCTCCTATTTGAGAATTGAATGTAAATTTCTTAAAAAGAAAATGGGTACACGTGTCCCAGGCCAATACTAATCAAAAGCACGAAACGATAAGATTATTATTTTTTTAAAAAAGGACAAAGGAAAAAAAAAAGATCGATGCGTGTTCTTGCCACATCAGCTCCACACATTTTCCAGGCGGGGCCCGCCATCCTCGGCGAAAAGTTGAAAGCACATTTTATAGTAATAAATCTAGAAACACACGTGTCCGAGCTATGGACACGCGTTGGGCATCCGGGGAAGATCCCTTCCGGCATCCCATGAACGTGACACGTGTCGGAGGCGAGGGAGAATTTTTTTAATCCTGAAAAATAACGATTGGCGCACGTAAGGGTAAAGGTTGGTACACACGGAATTGCTTTTTGGTGTCTTCCTTCCTCCGGTGTAAGAGAAGTCAAGCGTATCTATCACTATTAACGTTAATTAATTAAAAGGTTTAAAATTTATATGACTTAAATTAAAAAAGAGCAGCGATCATGTCTCACTCAGCAGCAGTGCCCTTTTCCTTTTGTTTAGGATTAATTTCAGTGATAATGCAAGGGGCGGCCGCGTGGGCGGTTGAGGATGGGTTTAAAGGTACTTTTATAATTCATAATCAGCCAAAAGTTCGATTGCACCACTTTTTAGGCTTGATTTACTAGTTTAGGTTTGTTTTTTTTTAAAACGATCTTAAATAGTTTAAAGTAAGTAATGTGAAAGGATTTTTACCTTAAATTAGGTTAGTTCCACACAATACCTCTAAGAAGAATATTTATGATTAGCAAAAAAAAAACACAGAGAGATTAGGCTTTTTCTTTCTTTTAAGAATGATATGCATTTTTCTACTAAAAGTAATCTTATTTAATGTACGGTTAGATGTTTGGTGTAGGTATGTCAAGATTCTTTTTTTTTTTTTTACAAAAGGAGAGCATAAAGGCTAAGAAAACTAAAACAAGATTATACAAAATGGGGATATAATCCCAAATAGTCATTCGAGCACAGCGCCCGGAGGTGCGTGTGCGATAAACCAGAGAGGAGGAGATAGCCTCCTTTGCAAGAGCATCATCCAAACGGTTTGATTCACTTGGCACATAACTGATAATGACATTTTACCCTCATTGAATAAGGCTCTTAATATCAAGGAACAGAAGCCCAGTGTTAGCATCAGTACAATCTGAATTAATCATGTTAATCAGAAGCTTTGCATCAGATTCAATGATGATGTTTGTAAATCTATAATCAAAGACTATATGGAAGCCTCTTATAGACCACTTTTCATTGAATTTGAATATTGGTTGCCGTGACCGTCTCATTTCACTGTATTCACATTTCACTGTATTCATCTGCTGCGGGTCTGTGCTTTTGAATTTTGATCTCAAGGCTGATCCAATGTAATGTGTGGTTTTGTAAACAAACACTGAAACAAGCGCATTGCAATGTCCGAAAAGGCAAGAGACCAAGAGGTCCAAGTGGCCAAGTGATTGTTAATGGGCATTTGTTGATTGGGTTCCTAGTCCAAGTGCAAAATGAAGTGGGAGATATGTTGGTCAGAAAGTGGGATCTAGCAACCCCATTATGCCCAGTTTAACGTGTTAAACCTAAACCCACCAGCCATTATACACAAGTTTCTCAACATTAGCCTCCCAAATCCCCACCCACCAAAAAAAATGTCACTTTCACTAAAAATAAATCAGAGTACATTTAAGCTTCACAAATAAAATTATTCTCCTTTCAATCTTCAATCTTAGATAGAAGCTAGATAACTAATTTACATTGTTGATTTCTTTTAATAAAAGTGTGTTTGTTTGCCTAAAATACCCCATTTGATAATTATCTTTATTGGTTGAAACCTCTTTTCATGTATGCAATCTAGGAATAATTTGAAAAAAAAAAAATTGAAATTTAAGTGGTGAAGTATATTAATGTCTTGTATTTATGATTGAAGCAAAACCGCCTCAACTACTCTCCACATCTTGATTATGCTTAAGGTAAGTTTGCCTCAGGCTTCAATTCATCAACTTGACGTCACCTCCATGAGACGCTTGCCAGCACAAAAAGACCCTGAAATTATGCTCTATCTCAAGAAATATCTGTCTCCATTTTATTATGTCAAAGACGTGACCACTAAGGCCCTTAAATGTATACATTCTAAGTTTTGATCATCACAGAGCAAACCTGTCACCACACTAACCCAGGTTTCATATGATGGACCAAGAGTGGTGTCCCCACCCTTTTCCCCTACGAGTTGAATATGACTTCTTCCACAGTATTCAATGCGCATGCCCCACATATAGAAGCTAAACAAAGCCGATAATATATCTTTACTTCTCATGCTGTTATCAGAGTTAGATCAGAGCCAACCAGCGAATCAACAAAAGTAGACCACATTCTTTAACCCCAGAAAATACCTATGTTATCAGTTTAGTGTTAATATGCATAATGCAGGTTCTGCCACACCAACACCCTCTGAATTGTGTCATCTTTCCACTTTCATAGTGTTCTCCATCTTCACTTAAAATATATCTTTTACCTTTTTAGTTGCCCCCAATAACTGGTTTTTGAGTTCGCACATCCACAACCAATATTACTCATAACAGCTTTGTAATGAGACTGTGAAATGATGGGTTGCTATCACCTTTTTTTATTTTCGCAACGTGGTTGCTCTCTTATCATCCACATTAGCATGCTCAGCTGCTCATACATCCAGAAACATCTCAACTACCTTTATAAATTGCCCACCTACCATATATCAGAAGCAACACAAACCTATGTTCACAAGTTTATATTATAGCAGTAATATAATGGCAAGCACTCTCGTTCGTCTATTTCTGATCTTTCTTGGCCTCTCTCAACTTCTAGGCTTGAAAGCAATCCCAATTACAAGTAATAAAGTTCTACTACTATATTCTCTTACTCATCCTCCTTTTTCTGGAGTCCTCACGCAATATTTTCTGTGTTGTGTGTATACGCAGGAACCGAAGGCCTTATGCAAATCCAGAAGGTTCATCTTGTTCCAGAAAACAAGCAAGAGGTTTCGATATTGATGCACCTGGATGATATAAACTGGTTTTAAGATATATTTGTTGCATTGCTAATCAAACTTGTGTTCATGAACAGCTCATTGTTAAGGAAAAGATGCAGAGGAAGGAGAAGTCAAGTGTGGGTGAGAGGATGGACATGGAACTTCATGACTACTCACCATATGGAGCTAATACTCATCACAACCCAAGAGGAACATAATGTATGAAATTAATATGCATCTGTGTCTCGTTGTAAGTCTGCCCTTTGTTGCCTATAAACTTTAATAAGCGCAGTTATCGGCAAAATTCTGCTTCTCAATGACTGGCTTTAGATAGCAAAGCTCTAGAAGGCAATCATGCATGGTGAGGGGGGGGGGTAATTTAGTGTGGTTTTTAGACTACCAAGCAATGTTAATCTTGGAACTACAAGCCTTTATGTTTGTTCAAGAATTTGTGCATGTAAGCCCATCTGTAGTTCTTTATGAGTTTATGTATCCATCTACATATCTATCTTAGAATATTGGGGTTAATAAATTACAAATTTCCTACTCTTATCTATTTTTTTGTTTTATCTAAGAACCCCACCCCCCCAAACACACACAGTCCATGTTCCCTCTTTTTTAATACAATCATTTTAAATACATGCATAGAAATGTCAATGCCAAGTCCTAGCTCAGGACCTCATCCAAACATAGTGAGTAGCACTGGTACTGCCTGCCGAGGTAGCTTGACGTTAACATGAAATTCATGTACTCTGCATTATATTGAAAACAAAGTTGGCTAGCAGATGAGAGGTTGCATATAGGATCAAATAGACAAATAGCAAAAGGAATATAAAACTAAAATGCTATTCCTCCACCCAGAAACAGGAAGTCAAGTTGGCAGAAATGCTATTTGATAAACAAATTCAAATTGTTGAGGCAGTTATCCTGTCAATTACCCACCACTCAGAATGCTCCACAGGTATCATAAAAGCATATTGATTAATAATTGCTTTGGATCAATCAGTGGACAAAGTGCTTCACAGAGCTGTTATGGGCACAGGCTTCTTTAAGCTGCTTCTGACTTCAATATTTCTGTTAATGATCTCTTGCCGCTAGCCTAAACATAAGTTTATAGTGATTAATAATACAAATGAGAACAGAATCGTACACCTGTAACATTGGGGGGGTTTATTATAAGTAATTATATTCTAATTATTTCAGTGTGCAATCCAACATCATAAAAGTGTGGTCTTATAGTGCTGCACGTTGCAGTCCAACATCATAGATTAGAAATACGCGTACATACCTGATGTAACTCAGTAATGTCCTAAATTTAAAACGTCACAAGATTATGAAGGAGAAAAGAAAACATAACGTTGAAAAGCAAAGCACCGTCTTGTTCATCCACTTCTGATCCTAAAACAATGAGGTTATGTCCACCCAAATTTGTTTGGATTGTCAATGACATCACCACCACAATCATTAGAGTCTCCAAATTTAATGGTTTTTTAAACACATGTATCCTTCTAACGTAGACAATTCTATTCACAATACGTTCGAACACTAAATGTATACATATCTCCCATTCATGACATTGTAGAGGATTGACTCAGAGTTATACCCAACCCCCTTGGAACCTTCCTTGCAGCTTTGCTATAATTAATAGATTGCCAAGCTTGTTTGGGCATACTCGTGATTTCCTGCTTCCCTACCAGGCCCCCTTCAAGGGGAGGCAGCCCATTGGGCCCGGACCAAATACCGAAGCTGGTGAGGACACAATAGTAAATTGCATTATTTTGGTTGATGTACGATGCGAATCCCATTTGCTTGAGAGGTATACATCACTTGTAGGTGCTGGTTTTAAAATTTAAAGCCATTATTGTCAACAGAAACGAGCCAGCATAAGAACGTGGATGAGAGAGTAAGATGGAAGAAAGGGTGAATTTGAATGTCATGGGCAATCATTCATTATGAGCTTGCAATATATTTGTTTCTGTAAGCCTCACGTTCCTCATGATTTCATCTTTTCATAACAAAAAAATATATATATTTAAATCATGTATAAAATAAAATGGAAATATTTGCCAACAAATACTGAAAAAAATCATGGGTTAAAATAACTTTTAGTTCTCGTATGGAAAGAAAGTATGGGTGTTTCGTAGCAGTGCTCAGTCTTTGAAAGGTTCTAGCTCCTAACCTCACAATGCCATCAATCTCAATCATCTATTCTTCCAACACGCCTCTTGAACATTTACTCATTTTTTTTAATTTTCTTAAATATGTAATGAGTTGTCAATTTTACCCTTTTTGAAAATGTTTTATTGTGTTATTATATTGTGATATTTATTATTTTAATTTTTTATTTATTATATTGAGTATTTATAATCCCTCCATTACTAGATCCATGTGCAAACACACACTTTACTCTCTTTTTCTTCATTCTCATTTATTACTTTTAACATTTTTCTCCTTCATCTTTTAAATTTTCAACGTCGCCAACCTACTAACTCCTGCTTTCATTCTTTTTTTCTTCTCTCATTTATTTCCGTGGACGTTTTCTTCTCTCTCTTTTCATTTTTTCCTTCTTCATTTAATTCTCTTATCCTTTTTCCTTCCCTCTCTCTTCCTCACTTTCTTAATAGTTTTCTTCCTCCGTGAACACTTTGTCCCATACCCTTTTTGATTGATTTTTTTAATACTTCATTTTGTGTTCTTCTTCTCTCATTCTCTTCTTTTGCTTTGTTTGTTTTTTTTTTGCCAATCGCTTTGTTCTGTTTTTAGCCTGTTTGGTAACCATGGGCTTATTTTCATAAGCACGTTTAACAGTGCTTTTTCGCAAAACGAGACAATCTCCTCCACATATTTACCTCGACTTATGTGAATAAGCACTTATAAGTGGCTTATGGCAATTTGCCAAAAGGGCCCGTTCGGGTACTATAGTTTAAGTTTTTTAAAATTACGAGTACTAACAATTTTTAATAGAGTAAATTTAAAGGATTAAAATTAAAATTTTTAAATTTCAGTTACCAAAACTAAACCGGTGCAAACTATAAAGATCAAAAGTATGTTCAACAATTTCATGTAAGCATTGACTATATCCAATCATCAGGTCATGCCACAAAAAATAACGCCATTAGCGACACGTTAGCAATTTTATTGGAGCTAACATCTGATTTATGTTATTTTGAAACTGTAAAAAATAATAATTTTAGACGTATTAAATTTCAGGAATCAAAATTAAAACTGTAAAATTACATGGATTAAATTTAAATCGAGAAAACCTGCAACGACCAAAGTTAATTTAACCCAAAAAATATTTCAAAGTCTTTGAGAAATAGACGAGAAGCCATTGGGTTTGGAGCCCAATAAATATTGGATTTGTTTGGAACAACATATTTAAAAATCAAACGTATATTTAAAAATATTTTTTTTGTAAAATAAAATAATCTCTTTTATATATTTAGTTCGACTTGCGTAAAAATATTTCTCTACCGCGTTTCCATTGGTTTGAGGACGGGTCATTTTGGCTTACATGACGGGGCCCGTTTGTCAAACTGCCATACGCCACTTATAAGTGCTTATTCACATAAGCCGAGGCAAATATGTGGAGGAGATTGTCTCGTTTTGCCGAAAAGCACTGTTGAACGTGCTTATGAAAATAAGCCACTGCTGCCAAACAGGGCTGAGGTCAGTCTGCTGATGTGTGAAAAAGTCATTGGCGCAGAGAAGTGACATGGCATTAAAGATCCTACGGTTTCTGGCAGAAAGTGGGGAACGTGGCAACAGGCAAGCCACTGAGACGAAGTACCCCCTCCAACTCGGGTCCGAAGAATAGAACCACCACAAGACCATCCCGAGAATCCAAACCTCATTATCCACATCAAATCTCTACCGTCAATTTCACCAATCGGACGCTCCCAATTCCTTCAAACCCTTTACCATATCCATCGCCCGTATAAAAAAAATGGGACTCTCCTTTCACTCTGAGCTCTCTGCTTTTCTTTCACACCCTATCAGAACATGAACTCCATCGCCCTCAAATCCTTCGTCGGTCTTCGGCAAGTGTCGCCGGAGAAGACCCAGTTCAACGGACAAACTAAACCCATCACTCTCCGCCACCGGACGCTCAAAATCGTCGCCGGTAAATACAGCCCCCTGGTCTCTGGTCGGAATCTCCGTGTTGCAGTCATTGGTGGTGGTCCCGCAGGCGGAGCAGCGGCCGAGACATTAGCCAAAGGTGGCATTGAGACATTCCTAATTGAGCGCAAGCTTGACAATTGCAAGCCATGCGGTGGAGCCATTCCACTCTGTATGGTCGGAGAGTTCGACTTGCCGTTGGACATCATCGACCGCCGTGTCACGAAAATGAAGATGATTTCTCCATCGAATGTTGCGGTC
>JANTPZ010008326.1:0-13552 GCA_025593235.1 Vachellia pachyceras
ACCTAAAACAAAGGAAACCTTTCTAAATAGCATAAATGAGATTCATTATGTTGATGTTGGTTTGAACTCCAGTGGTGCATACTTAACCAACGGTGATGTCATTGAGGGAATCTCAAGAAGGCTTAAGCAAGGGGCTCCTGGAATTCGCTTTATGCTCCACGGAACTCCCCGACAATGGTCTGACGAACGACGAGGTTGGATACGCCGGGAAAAGGACACATTACTCCACCTCCTCGAATCTGAAGCTCACAAGAGTGGTGGAGAATTACAAGTATATGAGAAGTATTACTTTGTTGATAGGCCTGCAAATTTGCAGATGCACTTTGAAATAATTGAATTATGTTTCTAAGTTGTAACTAAGATATAAAACTGGGGTTACATATTTGTCAAGTTGGTGTGAATGTTAACTTCCTTTGTACATGCTAGAAGTTTATTTTGGTCCCCAAACACAAAACCAAATCTTTTGCAAAGATGTACAAGGCTACGTAACCTTGATTTGAATCATCCAAATTGCTCAACGATAAAAAACAAATGCAGATCATAATTCCGATGCGGCTTTAATTAAGGTTTTGACTTCATTTCTGTTGAAAGTTACGGTTTCAATCATTTTCTATTGATGGTTAATGTTATTTACGTAATAATAGTAGAGATATTTAAAAATTGTTATAAAAAATATTTTATGTTGTGGATGTCCATAAACTCACACTTCTTCACCTTTCATTTTCATTATTCTATAACCTTTACAATGAATAGTTTTTAGGGCTCTTTGTGCCAATAACTCAAATGTTATCATTTGTATACTAATGGAGATTAAATTTGCCATTGATTTTGTAACTCTTACTTGGAGTTGAGAGGTTATAAATAGAGCACTATGTATCACACTTTGTGCACATCCAAGTGAAAAAATATTGTTTCATCTTTCTCTCTAATTCTCTCTTTATCTCTTCATTTTTTACATTTTCTTTACTTTATAATAAAAATAACTATTTTTGCAACGATCAAATGTAATTTTTGCAAAAAAAAATTATTATTAATACATTAACATTCATAAATTTATAACATGATCTTTTCACCAATATTTATAAAAGGGTTAAGGTTGAATCTTGTCTTAGAAATTTTGGCATGTGAATGAGTTGTGACCAGCGGGAGGGCTTTTTTTTTTTTTTTTTTTTTGCTTTTTTTGGGTTCGAGGGTGTTTATGGTGTTTTATGCCATGTGTGATTCCAAATGGACAATATTATACTTTCGTTTTTCTTTCTTTTTTATTATTTTTGCACTTAAAAGTCTTTGGAAGTGTAAAAAGAAATGTTAGTCATTAAATATATATACATCTCTTAGCATAATTCAAGAATTGATTAGCCGCAGAATACAAGAATTGATTAGCCGCGTTGGAAATGATTAATTCTTTTTGTCAGACTAACTTTAGTTGATAGGGGTATTATATGTTATTTTGTATTACATGAAAGAGGAGTAGTGTTCATTGAGTCACCTTAACTAGAGAAGTGATGTTTAAAAAATTATCCCAACAGTTTTTTAAAAGGACACATACACATAGTTTATATCTTAAATAGAGAAGTTCTGTTTAAAAAATTTAATTCGTGGGATTTATTATTGCAGTGAGTTCGATGCGTTGCAGTTACTAAAAGCAATACTACGTGTTGATGCCTAAGCATGACACGTTCGATTCATTAGTGCTACAAAAATATTGAAAGATCAATATAATGAGCCATTTGTGCCTCGTTTCTAGGGGAGATCATGGAACTCGTAACCCGCGCAGCCTGTTCGGACCAGAAAAAAATTCATCGGATTGGACCCACCCAATGGTGGCTCGTTACGGGCGGGCAAAAAATCGGCCCATATAAATAATTCACGGGCGGGCTATGGGCATACCTGATACCACCGGGCTGCCAGTACCCGCCCGTATATAATTTTTTTTTTTGAAAAAAAAATCAAGTAGCATTATGCATCAGCCCCAAACCAAATGACCCAAAGTTTGGGCCCAAATTGCCTTCTTCCGTGACACGGTGATAGATCCCACTCCCAGCTGGCCACTGCTCCCAGCTGAGCTAGATAGACATTTGGTCCGTTTGAAAAAGTGGTGGAGAAGTGCTTTTACCATTTATGAGGTAAATGTGTGAAGGAGATTATCTCATTTTACGGAAAAACACTGTTGAACGTGCTTTTGAGGTATTTGAACGCTTTGCCAAACACCCCATAGGGTACTTGGAATAAGAGTTGGACAACCGACAACCTGCCCAGCTCCCAGCCTCCCAACTCGATCAGATCACATTGGACAAAATGACAAATAGTATATCACATTATCACTCATTGATGATTGTCTGATTCACTCAATCACTCATCTGCTCCCAGCTCAGCCGCCGTGCCCTAGGTTTAGGTTAACTGATTGAGATTCGTCTTTCGCCGCTACCGAGCGTCGACGTCGAGCGAGCAGCGAGGAGAGCTGAGCTGAAGCTGATCTTCTTCTTCGTTTTTGCTTGCGTCGCCTGGTCGCCATCTGAAGCTGATCTTCGTTTTTGTTTTCGCTTGTGTCGCTGATCTTCTTCCTCGTTTTTACTTGCGAGCTCAGCAGTCACCGTCTCTGATCTTCACGACTTCATCTTCGTTTGCGAATTGCGAGCTCACCGTTTCTGCTGTGCTGTGTCGCCATCTGCTGATCTGCTCTGTCGACTGTCGTCATCTTCAAGTCTGCTACTCTTAAGGTAATCTTCCATTTTCGTCTTCGGTTTGCTTAGGTTCGTTAGATATATCTTCAAGTCTTCTGCTCTGTTGCTACATATATTGGTTGGTGAATTGTTTCGGCTTCTGCTGTTTCCGGTTGCTGCTTCTCTCGCTCCATCTCTTGGAAAACAAACCCCTCGCTCATGTCTCTAATCCTCTCCTCCTTCGTGTTCGCTGCAGCTCCAGCTTCTCTTGCCTAAAGTACCTGCTTCTACTCCTCGTGTGCTTCTGCCTTCTTGCTCGAGTTTTGTTGTCTCTCCAATTTTTTCTTGAGTTTGCTTGAGATTGTACAACCCACGAATACTTATTGCAATTCATGAGCTATGGGTGTTCAATTCTAGTGAATTCATTAGATAGATTAGATTCGAACCTTCACGTTGAACTGTTTGGATGTTCATTTTAATGAATCAATTTCAATTGGCAAGGCTTTGTTTATTTATTCTTTTGAAATTTGTTCTAATCTTTGGAGGCCACTTCCCCTCCTAAAGGTGAGACATTTTCTTCTTCATTTTTGTGCAATAGGGTAGGTACATTTTAAACTTTACTGATGTAAACACGATTGCCCGAAAAGGCCAGCGGCCTGTCAGGGGCCTATGAAAGGCTGAACATGCCAGGTTTTTACAGGCCACATAAAATGCATGTTTTTAAAAATAGGCCAGGCTGTAGAAGTGGCCTGTTGGATCAGGCCGGCCTTTTCTTATTTAAAAAAAAAAAAAAAAAAGCTTACACAAGTTATACGCTCAGCTTAGGTTACTTCACGCACGGCGCCTCTCGAGTCATTCACTCCCTAGGTCATTCACTCAGCTTACTTCACGCACGAGCACGACGGCGCCTCTCGAGTCTCGCCCTCACCGAGTCACCGACACCGTTCACAGGCCGCCCGTGGATCACAGCACAGCGCCTCTCGCCCTCTCCCTTTGTCCGCCGATCGTTCCCAGGTCGTGATTTCTGCTTCCGGAACCCAGCGTCTCTCTTTGTCCGCCGATCGTTCACAGGTCCGCCTCTCGCCCTCTCCCTTTGTCCGCCGTTTCTTATTTGCCTCGTGCCTTTAGGCTGATTAAGTTGTAGCCGTGTTATATTTGATTTGTTCCTAGCAGTTCTTTTTAGGGTCTGTCTTAGAGTATTATATTTATTTGCACTTGCTCTACCATGTAAGATCTATAAGGGTTGGCTTGTTATTTTTAGCAAAACTACAAGATTGACTTTTGTCCGCTAAAACTACCTTGTGGTTCTTTCGGTTGCCTTGATCGCTCTTTTGATATGGTGGTTGCATGCTTATATTGCTGATCAACACAATGGCGATAGAACATTTTCCTAGGGCCATAGGGGACGAGAATTTTTAGAAGATTATGCAAATGTGTATATTCAAAGATCAAAAGTTCGGACAGTGGTAGTGTTTTGCTCACCATGGAGTCTAATATTTCTGAAGGTGCTGAGAGCAGATGGTGAATGCTTCCCAATTGTACCATGAGAGCAGATGGTGAATGCTTCCCAAAAAACACCAAATGTGCACACCTGTATATGGTCAAAGTTTAAGTGATATGGGAAATCACTATGGTACTGAAAATGGTATTAAATTTTACTATTCAACATCAGCCAATATACCTGGTTATATTGAAACTTTGCTGCAATTTCTTCGCTGAAATTTTACTATTCAGCATCAGAGTTTGCTTTTTCTTTGCGTTTCCGCTTCCGTTTGCTTATGGGTTTCTGTTTTTGTTTATGAAATCTGGTTTAACATTGGAAAAAAATTTGGCTTAAGTGTTTAACAGGCCTGTATACAGGCCAGGCCTATAACAGGCTCAGGCCAAAAAATTGGCCTGTATACAGGCCACAGGCCAGGCTTGAATCCACCCAAATAGGACAGGCCTATTTGGGGTGGAGCCTGGCCTGGCATGGCCTGTTCCCACCCCCATATGGTATTATATGCTTATGTTTAAAATCGATCTGTTTTCTAATTTAATTTGCTTGTTTTGGTCTTGTATGATTCGACTGCGCTTTTTCATACTGGCTTTTGGACAAATGATAAAATTGCAATGACAAGTTGTTTTCTAATTTAACTTTACTGATGTAATCCTCCTGATGTAGATAATTGATGGAAGGCTGATTTTTGTAGAACCTGCAGAAGCTGCGAACGTTCTTTGCATCAGACCAAAGCCCAAAAAGTAGGCCCAGGTCGAATATATTACATAAAGAAAAATACCAGAGCACAGCCCTAGGGTTTGGCAAAAGGTAGATCCGCCGTTATTGAATATGATTGCCAGCATCTCCCTCCCGCTCGATTCCCCCCTCCGTCGCCCCTTTCGGTGCAGCACCTCACTTCGTCCTTCAACATTCTTACGTGCTTTACCTTCCACTCTGCTCGTAACTCGATATTATGTCAAGGGCCATAGTTTTCGCATCATGGCTTCTTCAGCGAGCTTTGAAACCCCCGTGAGAAGTTCGTCCGCGTTATTCTTAGACAAGAAAGAGTCTGATTTTCTCTATTTCGCTAAGTATCACGGCCTCGGCAATGACTTCATTTTGGTAAGTCTTAAGCAATGCTTGGACTGTTCCCATTCTTCTGGAGGCTATTTTTAAAACCTAGTTTTTATAATAAATTGTTACGTGTTGTTGTGATTCTGTTATGGAATTAGTTAGGAAACGGAATTAGTTGAGTTGTTAGCCATAGAAGCCGTTAGTCTGCTAGCGGCTGTATGCATAGTCACGCTAAGTCTATATATAGAGGCGGATGACTGCACATTCATGGATGGAAATAATAGTCAGCTTTTCTTCTTTCGTATTTTATCTTGCTCTCGTTCTCTCTCGCGACTGGCCTGTACCATAAATTCTAATTTTTGTCCAAGTTTTTAATTAATTTGGCCTTTCTGAGTGATTTTGAATAGGTTGACAACAGAGACTCTCCGGAGCTCAAGGTCAGCCCTGATAAAGGGGTTCGATTATGTGATCGTAACTTTGGAGTTGGTGCTGATGGAGTTATCTTTGTCATGGCTGGCACCAATGGCGCTGACTATACCATGAGAATCTTCAATTCTGATGGTAGTGAGCCCGAGGTGAAATCTCTTGTCTCAAGTATTATATTTCCCTATCTTACCATCCTGTGAGTCATTTTGTTAGAATTTGGAGCATGTTGTTATCTTCAGTTTTTGGAGAGCAGTTCTTTCTTTCTTTCCTATTCATTTTTGTGTGTTTTTGGACGATAAATTCCATCGTGTTTAATAATCTAACCTTGTAATCCTTAGATGTGTGGAAATGGAGTGCGATGCTTTGGCAAATTCGTTGCTCAGCTTGAGAACTTACACGGTAGGCAAAGGTCCGGCACTCTATACTGCTGTATTCTGATATATTCCTAGTTCATTTTTTGCCTTCTATTGGCAGAAACAACCACCGGTAGAGTTTTCTTTTTCCATCTCCTTCTGCTACTCGTTGTGAAGTGTATGTTAAAAACGTAATTTTGGCATACTTAATCAGTGTCACCTTTATAACTATGATTAGAAAACGGGTGCATGTTCATATTTATTGAACTACTTTTGCTTATCTTGCAGCTTTACTGTGCATACTGGTGCTGGCCTGATTCTTCTAGAAATCATTGAGGATGGAAATTTATGCTTTTTTTTTTGTGGGATTGTGTTGTTAATTACTTAGAAGACATTAGCTACCAAAGTGCCTTTCATGCATAATGCTGTAGTCATTACCATTTTGAATGGTTTTAACATGTAAGGGAGGTCTCTTGTTTCTTTAATCTAAGTTGGTACACAATGATATTGGTTCAGGTCAGAGTTGACATGGGGGAGCCAATTCTTAAAGCGTCAGATGTGCCTACTAAATTACCTGCAAATAAGGATCAGTCTGTTGTTAAGGCAGAGCTAGATGTAGACGGAGTTATCTGGAATGTAACTTGTGTCAGCATGGGAAATCCTCATTGTGTCACATTTGGTACAAAAGAAAGTCAGGTGAGTATTCTAGAGTTAGATACGTTATAGATATATCAAATTTATAATTGTTATGTTATGTTTTCTATTTTCTAAACTTTGAAATGTTTTGAAAGGAGATATACCTGTACTAAGGTATACATATTTGTTGATGCTGACACATTCAACTGGAGATTGAACTCAGCTACATCGAAAGAAAAATTGTTAAGAATTTGCGTTTTCTAAATTTCATCAAGTCTTAATGGGCTTACTTGACATGTTTTAAATGCGACCGTTCTGCTGTGCAGCTGTGCCAGACATTTGACATTTTCTTTACCTTTGGGCATGTGGATCATTTTATTTTGTTGCTTGTTGTGAACAGAATATAGTGGTCGATGATTTGAAGCTTGCAGATATTGGTCCTAGGTTTGAACGTCACAAGATGTTTCCTGCACGAACAAATACAGGTTTGTGTTGGCTATTAATATGATTGAAATGCTATTCTAAACTTTTTAACAGGTTTTTTTCCTCCTGCTATTTCCCCCAAACTTTTGTGTCTTTTCGTTGTTTCCTTTACTTTTTCTTGGGCAGATGGCCATGATGCTAGTAACAGGAAGTCGTAGGCATAAATGCTATCGAGTTTAGGCTCCTTGATCTTTATCCATGCACATCATTCAATTTATGGGTATACCACATTTTGGATTTCAAAAGAAAAGAGTTTTTTTTGTGTGGATTTTTTTGGTTTTTTTTTGGGGGGCTAGCAACTCTTATGAGTTAGGTGCTTTTCATTTGCTGATGACTCCTGACACAATTCTACAACAAATTTATTTTAATTACCATTTTTAGATGATTGTACTAATTTTAAAGAAACTTCCTGAGAATTTAACGCATTCATAGAGATGGACCATTCCTCTATTATTAAGACCTAAGCGATGTGGTGAGATCATCACTCTTATTATGTGGCTATTCTTCACCCTTATGATTGGTATGGTCTGTCATGTGCTTTCATTTGCAGAATTTGTTCAAGTTCTGTCTGATCATCACTTAAAGATGCGTGTTTGGGAGCGTGGAGCAGGTTAGGACGACTAGAATCTAACATAGTGCATTTGATAAGTACATAACATTATTGGTAGTCAGAATCTGGCGAAATTAAAGGTGTGCCTGACTCGTGCATCTGAGGGCTCCTCTTTTGATTTCTTATTATGCAGGAGCAACTCTGGCATGTGGAACGGGAGCTTGTGCTGTCGTTGTTGCAGCAGTTCTTGAGGGTCGTGCTAAGAGGGTAAGTATGCTACTATCTGCAGTGTTGTGCTAACATTTTCCATGGCTAATCCCGCCCATTGAGCCATTAAAATTTTGGCTTGGGAATTGTGGCAGAGTTGCAGGGTTGATCTACCCGGAGGGCCACTGGAGATTGAGTGGAGGGAGGAGAATAATCACGTGTATTCAACTGGTCCAGCTGAATTAGTTTATTACGGATCTATACCCCTTTAATTGCTTGCCCTCGCTGATATTTATGGTTGGTGTGCATGTTTGGAATCTCCGAATTCGCGCAGGTTGAGACAAAACTCCCACATACGTGCCTCGTCTTGTGTGAAATCATTCTCCCAACGAATCCAACAAATTTCCAAACAAAGTGTTGACACCCATATGAACTTTCCAGCTCTATTATATAAGATGGTTACCTTTGCCCCATCGTAGTTTACCCTCCCTTTGTATTGTTTTCAATATTGTCCTATTTAGCATGGGACCGCCCATCGTAGTTTACCCTCCCTTTGCATTGCTTTCAGTATTTTCCTATTTAGTCGGGGACCCGTTTATTGTTGTTTTGCATTTACCGTTACCTTATGAAAATAAATTCCTATCTACAGATCCGTTTATTTCCATTCTGTCCCTGATTGAAAAGATTGGAGAATGAATTTTGTGGTTACATACACCCGTAGGTTAAATTTTTAAGAAATACCAAGCTTTTCATAATGAGATAAAAATTATAAATTGAATACACAGGTATGCACTCGCCATTTTGAATACGTAGTGTGCAAACGGATTTGAGGATTCTGCAACGCTACTGGTAGGAACTGGGTCTGCAGTATCCCCAAATCCATCCTCCAGCCATAAGATGTACAAATACGTGTAAGTTGTTACCCTTCATGCTTCTTGTTGGGTTGTATCTGATTCACCTTTGGTGAATTAGAGCTCAAGCCCAATTCAGTAGATCGAGTCACGATAAGTGACTCAGTTTCATGCAGACAATTCAGGTATTCAATTGTCATAATAGGCCCCGAAGTCCATAAAATTTTATATTGGAAACTATGGGAATTATACTTGTTTTGGAGGTAAATAACTACTTGTTGTCGCCAAAACAGTAATTTCAATGGTTTATAATATAAAAACAAACACGTTGCAGAATTTTCTGGGTTGGTTTGTGTTTCCATCCCTACAGAAAAGACAGGCTAAATTTTGTTTTTTTTTTGTATATGGTCAAATTTTGTGAGTGGAGTGTAGATTGGAAATTTGCTGTAAGATTCCCATGGCCTTTTCAGAGTGACTATTGATTGAGTTGTGCAACACACCAATGGGTGGATTTGGTTTAAAGTGTGCCTTTTGGTTTTAATTTCCGTTTTATTCCCAAACGTGGGAATGTTGTTGCGGTTGAAGTTCTTTAAATTACAATTGTAAATAATTGAGTTTTTTTTTTGCCAGAAAATTATCATATACCATTTTTTTCTTGAAATAATTGAGTTGTTTACATCTGTTTTCAACATTCATAATAATTGTTCCAAATCTTGTGAGTTGTCGTATGGGAGGAGAGTCCTAACGAGAATGATATCTAGTCATTTTTTTATAAATTATTTTCTAATCCTAATCCATAATAATAAAAAATGGTATATGGTGGTGTGCTTGAAAAAGAAAATTAATGTGTCATCAAATTTTTATGCCACAGTCTCTCTAAATTCTTAATTGCATAATTGTTAAAGATTCAATTTGTAAGTTTAATGGTGTTTAAGATGAACAGGTACCTCTGCTTGATTTTGCTTTCCCTTTCTGCCACCAAATTGTTCATTCTACATCTGTGTTTTTTCAATCTCTTTGATTGACATCTCATCTCACCCCACTCACTTTTTCACTCTTTGATTGAGGTTCTCTATCACGTTACTTATTGGTTTCATTCTACTATAGTTATAGGCTTTGTTTGGGGGAGCGTCTGAATTCTCCAAACGCACGTTCAACAGTGTTTTTTCATAAAACGAGATAATCTCATTCAATATTTACCTTGACTTGCGTAAAAGCACTTCTCTATCGTGTTCCCAAACGGGTATATAATATATTATTATTTATAATTATGTGGTCTAATATCAATTGGATGCATCTTGGCTTGGTTTGTTAGATGGAGTTGGATCTGAGAAACAATGTATTCATGCGGAGATGTTTGAATTTGCATCAAAAAGCTGAAGCACTACTCACATGTCTCTTTGTCCACTTTTACATTCGGAAGTCTCATAAAAGGAAAAATAAGTTACAGTATGAGTTCAGAAATTATGAGTGAATTAAGTAATAATGAGAAATGTCTTAATATCAATAAACAAATTTACATGCAAACATATATTCATTATAAATGGTTGGCAAACGGTGGATACCGGGGTCTATCACCTAAAAAGAAAAAGACTTTGAAATCAGGGAGATTAGGTCAGCCATGGAAGAACTTGTAGCAGCAATTAGAGATGGAAATGATGCTATTAGAGAAAGCACTAGAAAGCTACCACAAACGTCAGGGGAAGAAGTATGGTCACCAAGATGTATAGAATCCTTACGCGTGATGTTGATCAACTCAACACATTTGTTGAATGTCCCATGGAAGCACGTCAAGGCTTGCTAAATGAAATCATGAAGGACTTTTAGTCTACTTAGTTGGCAAACCGTGTGGTGGATATGTTTGACTTTTGAAGAATACGGTATACTTTTGATGAATATTATTTTGAAAATTATGATAGCATTTTGATTAAAAAAAACATGATAGCTTTTGTGATCACAATGTTATTATGTGATGTGTGTTATTTTGGATATGTTTGGTTGTGTACAGTTTATGATAAATACTATTATGGAATGGTTTAAGATGAAGAATACTATTATGGTTTGGTTTTATATCTTATTATGTATGAAATCTTGTTGCCATCTTCGTAAAATTGACAATGATTATTAGCAAATAACAATTATTAAAATATCTCCCCTACTCTTACGTTTCTTTGAACCAAACAAAGATTATAACCTTCCATCTCCTAACCTCACCTATCTTTTATTAACCCCACCTCCCTTCCTCTACTTTGAACCAAACAAAGCTCTCTATACATAAAAGGAAGGATTTGTTCCAACTAAGAAATTGAATTCTATTCATCCTAAATGCTGGTAAAAAAAAATGGAAGAATTGCACACCGGTCTCAAATAAAAAATAATAATTATTTTCTTAATCTCAGTCACAAATCAAATTTCTATATTTACAAGCATTTAAGACATGTTGATAATTATATATTTTTTTAAATGGGATTTGTATGTAATTTTCACTGAGAAAAGCTAAAATAAAAATCATTGACACAAAAGTTTGGAAAAATTGGGGATAAATCCTATTTGAGAAATAAATTGGGAAAAATGGTTTGACTGCTATTTCAGTGGTGATTAATTAGGGACTTGAATTGTTGGGTTCTAGATGGTATAGCCAAATGAGTTAGAGTAGAATCTTCATATGCTTGAGCAGTTTAATTAAACTGTAATAAGACAATGATTATTTTATGAAGAAAATGCTAAGCACATCAATTGGTCATAGTCAACAAATTTACATAAGATCGGACCAAAAGGCCTTTGCTGCCTTTATTTATTTTTTTATTTCTTTTGCTTTTCCACTGCATAAATTATTTCTCAATGCATAGTAATCAATGAAAGATTAGAAATATTGTTAAAACACAGATGCCAATGTATACTCATAGCAAAATGATTCAAATACACTTAAAATAAAGAGACAGTAATGAACCAATCTACAAACTCAATTTCAGTTAAAAAAAAAGGCTGCAAACTAAATGCTCTAAAAGGATTCAAAAGGGGGCAAAGAAAACAAATTGTCATAACGCAGCATGTGATTTAATGAAGTTTTATATTATGTGATGGTGTTAATTACACTCACGTGTGCATTCATAACAATGAGTTCAAACTATAATTAAAGGGAAAGTAGATACTCAAAGTATAAACTGAATGCAAGAAAGAAAACACATTGTGATGAGGCTGCATGTAATCAAACTAAATTTTTTAAGCAACTAAATGAAGTTGTGAGCAGGCCATGCTTGTTAACGAAAACATAAAAAGGTTAAATTATGAAGTCTTTGGTGAGCTCTATAACTATAATGATTGTCTATGACCAACTAAAATGAATATCAATTTCCGACTTGCGTATGTCATCTTGGCGTGGGAGCCATGCTAATTTTCTCTGTATCATTTCAATTTCATCGAATGTGTCAAAGGGACAAAAGAAAATCAATTTCACTTTTACCATAAATTCATTTATATGTTATATTAATGATTTAAATCAATTAATAGATACTATTGTCTTTATATTAAAATAATTTTGTCCTTCTATTACAGATACATCCAAAACGTATTGCTAATTCTTGAGGGCTTGATGATTCAGACTCATGCTCAGATTAATGCCTAAGAATCAGTTGATAAATTTGGTAAGATCCAGCAAAAGGAAAAATTGCATGGCTTTAGAAATTAGAACATAGTTTAAAATTGCTTCTTTTTTATTTAATATAGAATCTAGATTTTCATGAAAGTAGAGCAGCCAAAAAGTATATGTAAATTAAAATGATTGGTATTGCCAGAAGCCCAGAATATTGACGGGAAAAAAAGAGGTGAAGCAGAAGGGCAAAAGCCCTAGAGCAAGATTTAAACGTCAGGGGATCATGTAGTTCTATCACACTCAAGCAAACTACAAATTTGCCACCAATATGTAAATCTCTAGACGAGGTGGGCAATATGACGATAGAGTAAAATGTAAGGTAAAATATAGGAACAATATGAACTATAAATAAGTTCAATCATTGTAATTTGTGTTTTTTTTGGGGGGGGGGGGGGGGGGGGCAAAGCAACAATCAAAGCCCAAACAATCTACATACTTTCTATAGACATCTTTGCCAAGGGATCAGGGTACAAACTTAATGTCTTTGAAGTACTCATGCTCAAGGGCGTTCCTGGCTGTAATTCTTCTGCTGGGGTCCAAGCAAAGCATACTCTGGAATAACATGAACGCACTTAAACAATCGGTAGACAAAGCTCAAAGGATACAATTTAGAGGATTAACATGACAATTATATGTTATCTGATTTGGAGGAAAATTGTATGCAAAAAATGAATTGAGCAAGAGTTTATAACAAGGAACAAGAGGAGCAAATCTGCTATACAGAAGTGAAATCACCACCGAGGAACCATTAGGTATAAGAACAATAAAAATAAATAAATGATATGCAAATATTCAAATTAATGAGAAGAGTCAACAAAAAAAATGAAGAAACTGTTCCTCAGAGTTCAAAATTTGATTATAGTTGAACTATACCAAGGATATCTGGAAGAAATATGAAATAATATGATGCAATGCTGATCTGATTTATTGATTGAAGGAGTTGTACATATATAGAAGGGAGAAACCCTAACTGAATACTAGAATCCCTATATTCTAGGTAACAATAATCCCTATATCCTAGGTAACAATAATCCCTATATCCTAGGTAACAATAATTCAAATTTTGAATTAAATAACTGAATACATAATTAATAAATACTAAATTATCTATTATGCTAGAAACCCCAATAAAGTAGGCATTCTCCAACACTCCCCCTCAAGCTGGTGAATAGATATT
>JANTPZ010008327.1:0-15380 GCA_025593235.1 Vachellia pachyceras
AAAAAAGATGCTGCATTTTTATGTCGAAAGACTTGAATATTTGTTTTTAAAAAACATGGATTTATGTAATCCTCAATAAAAACTGAGTCACAGGATATGTTTTCAATCAACTCTAAAAGAGTTAGATGTTTAATTCCTCTAACCCTAACCGTGTTCAAAAAAAGAAGCGGCATTTTTAAGTCCAAAGATTTGAATATTTGTTTTTAAAAAACCTGAATTTATGTAATCCTCAATAAAAACTGAGTCACAGGGCATGTTTCCATTCAATTCTAATCGAGTTAAATGTTTAAATCCTGTAACCCTAGACGTGTTTAAAAAAAGGAGTGGCATTTTTATGTCCAAAGATTTAAATATTTGTGTTTAAAAAATGTGGATTTATGTAATCCTCTATAAAAACTGAATCACAGTGCATTTTTCCATCAATTCTAAAAGAGTTAAATGTTTAATTCCTGTCACCCTAATTGTGTTCAAAAAAAGAAGTGACATTTTTATGTGCATGTTTCCATTCAATTCTAATCGAGTTAAATGTTTAATTCATGTAACCATAACCGTGATTAAAAAAAGAACTGCATTTTTATGTCCAAAGATTTGAATATTTGCTTTTAAAAAACCTGGATTTATGCAATCCTCAATAAAAACAGAGTCACAGGGCATGTTTCCCTTCAATTCTAAAAGAGTTAAATATTTAATTCCTGTAGCCCTAATCGTGTTCAAAAAAGATGCTGCATTTTTATTTCCAAAGATTTGAATATTTGTTTTTAAAAAACCTGGATTTATGCAATCCTCAATAAAAACTGAGTCACAGGGCATGTTTCCATTCAATTCTAAAAGAGTTAAATGTTTTATTCCTCTAACCCTAACCGTGTTCAAAAAAAAGTGGTGGCATTTTTATGTGCAAGTTTCTATTCAATTCTAATCGAGTTAAATGTTTAATTCCTGTAACCCTAACCGTGTTCAAAAAAAGATGCTGCATTTTTATGTCCAAAGATTTCAATAGTTGTTTTTAAAAAACTGGATTTATGTAATCGTCAATAAAAACTGAGTCAAAGGGCATTTTTCCTTTCAATTCTAGAAGAGTTAAACGTTTAATTCCTGTAACTCTAACCATGTTCAAAAAAAAGATGTTTTATTTTTATGTCCAAAGATTTGAATATTTGCTTTTAAAAAACCTTGATTTATGTAATTCTCAATAAAAACAGAGTCATAGGGCATTTTTCCTTTCAATTATAGAAGAGTTAAACGTTTAATTCCTGTAACTCTAATCGTGTTCAAAAAAAAGATGTTTCATTTTTATGTCCAAAGATTTGAATATTTGCTTTTAAAAAACCTAGATTTATTTAATCCTCAATAAAAACAGAGTCACAGTGCATGTTTCCATTCAATTCAAAAGGACTTAAATCTTTAATTGATGTAACCATAATCGTGTTCAAAAAATGATGCTGCATTTTTATGTCCAAAGATTTGAATATTTATTTTTAAAAAAACTCGATTTATGTAATCATCTATAAAAACTGAATCACAGTGCATGTTTCCATCAATTCTAAAAGAGTTAAATGTTTAATTCCTGTCACGCTAACCGTGTTCATGAAAAGACGTGGCATATTTATGTGCAAGTTTCCATTCAATTCTAATCGAGTTAAATGTTTAATTCCTGTAACCCTAACCGTGTTCAAAAAAAGATGCTGTATTTTTGGGTCAAAAGATTTCAATATTTGTTTTTAAAAAACCTGGATTTATGTAATGCTCAATAAGAACTGAGTCACAGGGCATTTTTCCTTTCAATTCTAAAAGAGTTAAATGTTTAATTCCTGTAACTCTAATCGTGTTTAAAAAAACAAGATGTTTCATTTTCATGTCCAAAGATTTGAATATTTGCTTTTAAAAAATCTGGATTTATGTAATCCTCAATAAAAACAGAGTCACAGGGCATGTTTCCATTCAATTCTAAAAGAGTTAAATGTTTCATTCCTGTAACCCTAATCGTGTTTAAAAAAAGAAGTGGCATTTTTATGTCTAAAGATTTGAATATTTGTTTTTTAAAAACGTGGATTTATGTAATCCTCTATAAAAACTTATTCATAGGGCATGTTTCCATTCATTTCTAATTGTGTTAAATGTTTAATTCCGGAAACCCTAACCGTGTTTAAAAAAATATTATGTCCAAAGATCTGAATATTTGTTTTTAAAAAACATGGATTTATGTAATCCTCAATAAAAACTGAGTCACATGGCATGTTTCCTTTGAATTCAAAAAGACTTAAATCTTTAATACATGTAACCCTAATCCTGTTCAAAAAATGATGCTGCATTTTTATGTCAAAAGATTTGAATATTTGTTTTTTAAAAAAACTCGATTTATGTAATCATCTATAAAAACTGAATCACAAGGCATGTTTCCTTTCAATTCTAAAAGAGTTAAATTTTTAATTCCTGTAACCATAATCGTGTTCAAAAAAGATGTTGCATTTTTTCCCAAAGATTTGAATATCTGTTTTTAAAAAACCTGGATTTGTGTAATCCTCAATAAAAACAGAGTCACAGTGCATGTTTCCATTCAATTCTAAAGCAGTTAAATCATTAATTCATGCAACCCTAATCGTGTTCAAAAAAAGATAATGCATTTTTATGTCAAAGATTTGAACATTTGTTTTTTGAAAAACTGGATTTATGTAATCCTCTATAAAAACACAGTCACAGTGCATGTTTCCATTCAATTCTAAAAGAGTTAAATGTTTAATTCCTGCAACCCTAACTGTGTTCAAAAAAAAAAAGAAGTGGGATTTTCATGTCCAAAGATTTGAATATTGGTTTTTAATAAACCTGGATTTATGTAATCCTCTATAAAAATTGAGTCACATTGCATGTTTCCTTTTAATTATAAAATAGTTAAATGTTTAATTCCTGTAGCCCTAATCGTGTTCAAAAAAGATGTTGCATTTTTATTTCCAAAGATTTGAATATTTGTTTTTAAAAAACCTAGATTTATGCAATCTTCAATAAAAACAGAGTCACAGTGCATGTTTCCATTCATTTCTAAAAGAGTTAAATCTTTAATTCTTGTAACCCTAATTGTGTTCAAAAAAAATGTTGCATTTTTATGTCCAAAGATTTGAAAATTGGTTTTTTAAAAACCTGGATTTACGTAATCCTCTATAAAAACTGAATCACAGCGTATGTTTCCATTCAATTCTAAAAGAGTTAAAAGTTTAATTCCTGTAACCCAAACCTTGTTCAACAAATGAAGTGGCATTTTTATGTGCATGTTTCCTTACAATTGTAAAAGAGTTAAACGTTTAATTACTGTAACCCTAATCGTTTTCAAAAAAAGATGTTACATTTTTATGTCCAAAGTTTTGAAATTTTGTTTTCAAAAAACGTTGATTTATGTAATCCTCAATAAAAACTGAGTTACAGGGCATGTTTCCTTTCAATTCTAAAAGAGTTAAACGTTTAATTCCTCTAACCCCAATCGTGTTCAAAAAAAGATGTTACATTTTTATGTCCAAAGATTTGAATATTTGTTATTAAAAACTTGGATTTATGTAATCCTCTATAAATACTGAGTCACATGGCATGTTTCCATTAATATCTAATTCAGTTAAATGTTTAATTCCTGTAACCCTAACCGTGTTTAAAAAAAAGAAGTGACATTTTTATGTCCAAAGATTTGAATATTTGTTTCTAAAAAATCTGGATTTATGTAATCCTCAATAAAAACTGAGTCACAGGGCATGTTTCCTTTCAATTCTAAAAGAGTTAAACGTTTAATTCCTGTAACCCTAATCGTGTTCAAAAAAAGATGTGGCATTTTTATGTCCAAAGATTTGAATATTTGTTTCTAAAAAACTTGGATTTATGTAATCCTCAATAAAAACTGAGTCACATGGCATGTTTCCTTTCAATTCTAAAAGAGTTAAATGTTTAATTCCTATAACCCTAATCGTGTTCAAAAAAGATGTTGATTTTTATTTCCAAAGATTTGAATATTTGTTTTTAAAAAACCTGGATTTATGTAAGTCTCAATAAAAACAGAGTCACAGTGCATGTTTCCATTCAATTCTGAAGGAGTTAAATCATTAATTCCTGTAACCCTAATCGGGTTCAACAAAAGTTGGCGCATTTTTATGTCCAAAGATATGAATATTTGTTTTTTGGAACCCTGGATTTATGTAATCCTCTATAAAAACACAGTCACAGTGCATGATTCCATTCAATTCTAAAAGAGTTAAATGTTTAATTCCTGTAACCCTAACCGTGTTCAAAAAAAGAATTGGCATTTCAGGTCTAAAGATTTGAATATTTTTTTAAAAAAACCAAGATTTATGCAATCCTAAAAAAAACAGAGAGTCACAGTGCATGTTTCCATTCAATTCTAAATGAGTTAAATCATTAATTACTGTAACCCTAATCGTGTTCAAAAGAAGATGGTGCATTTTTATGTCCAAAGATTTGAATATTTGTTTTTAAAAAACCTAGATTTATGCAATCCTCAATAAAAAGTGAGTCACAGTACATGTTTCCATTCATTTCTAAAACAGTTTAATCTTTAATTCCTGTAACCCTAATCATGTTCAAAAAAAGATGTTGCATTTTTATGTCCAAAGATTTGAAAATTTGTTTTTTAAAATCTTGGATTTATGTAATCCTCTATAAAAACTGAATCACAGTGAATGTTTCCATTCAATTCTAAAAGAGTTAAATGCTTAATTCCTATAACCCTAACCTTGTTCAATAAAAAAAGTGGCATTTTTATCTGCATGTTTCCTATCAATTCTAAAAGAGTTATATGTTTAATTCCTGTAACCCTAATCGTGTTCAAAAAAAGATGTTGCATTTTTATGTCCAAAGATTTGAATATTTGTTTTTATAAACGTGGATTTATGTTATCCTCTATACAAACTGAGTCAAAGGGCATGTTTCCATTAATTTCTAATTGAGTTAAATGTTTAATTCCTGTAACTCTAACCGTGTTTAAAAAAAAGTGGCATTTTTATGTCCAAAGATTTGACTATTTATTTCTAAAAAAACCTGGATTTATGTAATGCACAATAAATTCTGAGTCACATGGCATGTTTCCTTTCAATTCTAAAAGAGTTAGATGTTTAATTCATGTAGCCCAAATCGTGTTCAAAAAAGATGTTGCATTTTTATTTCCAAAGATTTGAATATCCGTTTTTAACAAACCTGGATTTATGTAATTCTCAATAAAAACAGAGTCACAGTGCATGTTTCTATTCAATTCTAAAGGAGTTAAATAATTAATTCCTGTAACCCTATTCGTTTTCAAAAAAGATGGTGCATTTTTATGTCCAAAGATTTGAATATTTGTTTTTTGAAAACCTCGATTTATGTAATCCTCTATAAAAACACAGTCAAAGTGCATGTTTCCATTCAATTCTACAAGAGTTAAATTGTAACCCTAAACGTGTACAAAAAAAAAAGAAGTAGCATTTTCATGTCCAAAGATTTGAATATTGGTTTTTAATAAACCTGGATTTATGTAATCCTCAATAAAAACTGAGTCACATTGCATGTTTCCCTTCAATTCTAAAAGAGTTAAATATTTAATTCCTGTAGCCCAAATCGTGTTCAAAAAAGATGCTGCATTTTTATTTCCAAAGATTTGAATATTTGTTTTTAAAAAACCTAGATTTATGCAATCCTCAATAAAAACAGAGTCACAGTGCATGTTTCCATTCATTTCTAAAAGAGTTAAATCTTTAATTCCTGTAACCCTAATCGTGTTAAAAAAAAAGATGTTTCATTTTTATCTCCAAAGATTTGAATATTTGTTTTTAAAAATGTGGAAATATGTAATCCTCAATAAAAACGGAGTCACATGGCATGTTTCCTTTCAATTCTAAAAGTGTTAAATGTTTAATTCCTGTAACCCTAATCGTGTTCAAAAAAAGATGTTGCATTTTTATATCCAAAGATTTGAAAATTTATTTTTTAAAAACTTGGATTTATGTAATCCTCTATAAAAACTGAATCACAGTGCATGTTTCCATTCAATTCTAAAATAGTTAAATGTTTAATTCCTCTAACCCTAACCTTGTTCAATAAAAGAAGTGGCATTTTTATGTGCATGTTTCCGTTCAATTCTAAAAGAGTTAAACGTTTAATTCCTGTAACCCTAATCGTGTTCAAAACAAGATGTTGCATTTTTATGTCCAATGATTTGAAAATTTGTTTTTAAAAAACCTGGATTTATGTAATGCTCAATAAAAACTGAGTCACAGGGCATGTTTCCTTTTCTATTCTAAAACAATTAAACGTTTAATTCCTGTAACCCTTATCTTGTTCAAAAAAAGATGTTGCATTTTTATGTCCAAAGATTTGAATATTTGTTTTTTAAAAAACATGGATTTATGTAATCATCAATAAAAACAGAATCACAGTGCATGTTTCCATTCAATTCTAAAAGAGTCAAATCTTCAATTCTTGTAACCCTAATAGTGTTAAAAATAGATGTTGCACTTTTATTCCAATGATTTGAATTTTTGTTTTTTAAAAACCTGGATTTATGTAATCCTCAATAAAAACTGAGCCACAGGGCATTTTTCCCAAAAATTCTAAACGAGTTAAACATTTAATTCCTGTAATCCTCATTAAAAACTGAGTCACATGACATGTTTCCTTTCAATTCTAAAAGAGTTCAGTGTTTAATTCCTGTAACCCTAATCATGTTCAAAAAAAAAGATGTTGCATTTTTATTTCCAAAGATTTGAATATTTGTTTTTAAGAAACCAAAATTGATGTAATCGTCAATAAAAACAGAGTCACAGTGCATGTTTCCATTCAATTCTAAAGGAGTTAAATCATTAATTCCTGTAACCCTAATCGTGTTCAACAAAACATGGTGCATTTTTATGTCCAAAGATTTGAATATTTGTTTTTTGAAAGCCTGGATTTATGTAATCCTCTATAAACACAAACTCACATTGTATGTTTCCATTCAATTCTAAAAGAGTTAAATGTTTAATTCCTGTAACCCTAACTGTGTTCAAAAAAAGAATTGGCATTTTCATGTCCAAAGATTTGAATATTTGGTTTTTAAAAAACCTGGATTTATGTAATCCTCAACAAAAACTGAATCACATTGCATGTTTCCTTTAGATTCTAAAAGAGTTAAATGTTTAATTCCTGTAACCCAAATCGTGTTCAAAAAAGATGTTGCATTTTTATTTCCATAGATTTGAATATTTATTTTTAAAAAACCTAGATTTATGCAATCCTCAATGAAAAGAGAGTCACAATGCATGTTTCCATTCATTTCTAAAAGAGTTTAATCTTTAATTCCTGTAACCCTAATCGTGTTCACAAAATGATGTTGCATTTTTATGTCCAAAGATTTGAAATTTTTTTAAAAACCTAGATTTCTGTATTCCTCTATAAAAACTGAATCACAGTGCATGTTTCTATTCAATTCTAAAAGAGTTGAATGTTTAATTCCTGTAACCCTAACCATGTTCAATAAAGGAAGTGGCATTTTTATGTGCATGTTTCCTTTCAATTCTAAAAGAGTTAAACGTTTAATTCCTGTAACCCTAATCGTGTTCAAAAAAAAGATGTTGCCTTTTTGTGTCCAAAGATTTGAAAACTTGTTTTTAAAAAACCTGGATTTATATAATCCTCAATAAAAACATAGTCACAAGGCATGTTTCCTTTCAATTTTAAAAGAGTTAAACGTTTAATTCCTGTAACCCTAATCGTGTTCAAAAAAAGATGTTGCATTTTTATGTCTAAAGATTTGAATATTTATTTTTAAAAACGTTGAATTATGTTATCCTCTATAAAAACTGAGTTACAGGGCATGCTTCCCTTAATTTCTAATTGAGTTAAATGTTTAATTGCTTTAACCCAACCGTGTTTAAAAAAGAAGTGGCACTTTTATGTCAAAAGATTTGAATATTTGTTTCTAAAGAACCTGGATTTATGTAATCCTCAATAAAAACAGAGTCACAGGGCATGTTTCCTTTCAATTCTAAATGAGTTAAATGTTCAATTCCTGTAACCCTAATCGTGTACAAAAAAAGAGGTGGCATTTTTTATGCCCAAGGATTTGAATATTTGTTTTTAGAAAACGTGGATTTATGTAATCCTCGATAAAAACGGAGTCACATGGAATGTTTCCTTTCAATTCTAAAAGAGTTAAATGTTTAATTCCTGTACCCTAACCGTGCTTAAAAAAAAAGAAGTGGCACTTTTATGTCAAAAGATTTGAAAATTTCTTTTTTAAAAACCTGGATTTATGTAATCCTCAATAAAAACAGAGTCACAGGGCATGTTTCCTTTCAATTCTAAAAGAGTTAAATGTTTAATTTCTGTAACCCTAATCGTGTACAAAAAAAGAAGTGGCATTTTTATGCCCAAGGATTTGAATATTTGTTTTTAGAAAACGTGGATTTATGCAATCCTAAAAAAAACTGAGTCACATGGCATGTTTCCTTTCAAATTCTAAAAGAGTTAAATGTTTAATTCCTGTAACCCTAATCGTGTTCAAAAAAAAAGATGTTGCACTTTTATGTCCAAAGATTTGAATATTTGTTTTTAAAAATTTGGATTTATATAATGCTCTATAAATACTGAGTCACATTGCATGTTTCCTTTCAATTCTAAAAGAGTTAAATGTTTAATTCTAGTAACCCTAATCGTGTTCAAAAAAGATGTTGCGTTTTTATTTCCAAAGATTTCAATGTTTGTGTTTAAAAAACCTAGATTTATGTAATCCTTAATAAAAACGGAGTCACAGTGCATATTTCCATTCAATTCTAAAAGAGTTAAATGTTTAATTCCTGTAACCCTAACCTTGTTCAATAAAAGAAGTGGCATTTTGATGTGCATGTTTCCTTTCAATTCTAAAAGAGTTAAACGTTTAATTCCTGTAACCGTAATCGTCTTCAAAAAAAGATGTTGCATTTTTGTGTCCAATGATTTGAAAATTTGTTTTTAAAAAACCTGGATTTATGTAATGCTCAATAAAAACTAAGTCAAAGCGCATGTTTCCTTTCAATTCTAAAAGAGTTAAACGTTTAATTCCTGTAACCCTAATAGTATTCAAAAAAAGATGTTTCATTTTTATGTCCAAAGATTTGAATATGTGTTTTTAAAAACGTGGATTTATGTTATGCTCTATAAAAACTGAGTCACAAGGTATGCTTCAATTAATTTCTAAATGAGTTAAATGTTTAATTCCTGTAACATTAACCGTGTTTACAAAAAGAATTGGCATTTTTATGTCAAAAGATTTGAATATTTGTTTCTAGAAAACCAGGATTTATGTAATCCTCAATAAAAACTGAGTCACAGGGCATGTGTCCTTTCAATTATAAAAGAGTTAAATGTTTAATTCTTGTAACCCTAATCGTGTACAAAAAAGAAGTTGCATTTTTATGCACAAGGATTTGAATATTTTTTTTTCGAAAACTTGGATTTATGTAATCCTCAATAAAAACTGAGTCACAGTGAATGTTTCCTTTCAATTTTAAAAGATTTAAACGACGCCCCTCCCCCACGGCACGCACTGGGTCTAAGAGCATGGCGCGTCCGCATGGACCACGGGACCGATGGCGGCTCGGTGGAACACGCGGGGCGCCTCAGCGTCCTCCGGCGCCCCCCGGAAGGGGAGCCAGACAGAGAGCCCGTTCTTCATTTGGATCACTCCCAACCGAATGGGTAGGCAGCACAAGGGCGCCACGAAGGGGCAATCGTATTAAAAAAAAGATGTTGCATTTTTATGTCCAAAGATTTGAATATTTGTTTTAAAAAACCTGAATTTATGTAATCATCAATAAAAAAGAGTCACAGTGCATGTTTCCATTCAATTCTAAAAGAGTCAAATCTTCAATTCTTGTAACCCTAATAATGCTAAAAAAAAAGATGTTGCATTTTTATATCCAATGATTTGAATTTTTATTTTTTAGAAACCTGGATTTATGTAATCCTCAATAAAAATTGAGTCACAGGGCATTTTTCCTTTCAATTCTAAAAGAGTTAAACGTTTAATTCATGCAAGTCTAATCGTGTTCAAAAATAAGATGTTGCATTTTTATGTCTAAAGATTTCAATATTTGTTTTTAAAAAACCCGGATTTATCTAATCCTCAATAAAATTTGAGTCACATAGCATGTTTCCTTTTAATTCTTAAAGAGTTAAATGTTTAATTCCTGTAACCACAATCATGTTCAGAAAAGATGTTCCATTTTTATTTCCAAAGATTTGAATGTTTGTGTTAAAAAAACCTAGATTTATGTAATCCTTAACAAAAACGGAGTCACAGGGCATGTTTCCATTCAATTCTAAAAGAGTTAAATGTTTAATTCCTGTGACCCTAACCTTGTTCAATAAAAGAAGTGGCATTTTTATTTGCATGTTTCCTTTCAATTCTAAAATAGTTAAATGTTTAATTCCTGTAACCGTAATCGTGTTCAAAAAAAGAGTTGCCTTTTTATGTCCAAAGATTTGAAAATTTGTTTTTAAAAAACCTGGATTTATATAATCCTCAATAAAAACATAGTCACAGGGCATGTTTCCTTTCAATTTTAAAAGAGTTAAATGTTTAATTCCTGTAACCCTAATCGTGTTCAAAAAAAGATGTTGCATTTTTATGTCCAAAGATTTGAATATTTATTTTTAAAAACGTGGATTTATGTTATCATCTATAAAAACTGAGTCACAGGGCACGCTTCCATTAATTTCTAATTGAGTTAGATGTTTAATTCCTTTAACCCTAACTGTGTTTAAAAAAAGAAGTGGCACTTTTTTGTCTAAAGATTTGAATATTTGTTTCTAAAGAACCTGGATTTATGTAATCCTTAATAAAAACAGAGTCACAGGGCATGTTTTCTTTCAATTCTAAAAGAGTTAAATGTTTAATTCCTATAACCCTAATCATGTACAAAAAAAGATGTGGCATTTTTTATGCCCAAGGATTTGAATATTTGTTTTTAGAAAACGTGGACTTATGTAATTCTCAATAAAAACGGAGTCACATGGCATGTTTCCTTTTAATTCTAAAAGAGTTAAATGTTTAATTCCTGTAACCCTATCCTTATTTAATAAAAGAAGTGGCATTTTTATGTGCATGTTTCCTTTCAATTCTAAAAGAGTTAAACGTTTAATTCCTGTAACCGTAATCGTGTTCAAAAAAAAGAGTTGCCTTTTAATGTCCAAACGTTTGAAAATTTGTTTTTAAAAAACCTGGATTTATATAATCCTCAATAAAGACATAGTCACAGGGCATGTTTCCTTTCAATTTTAAAAGAGTTAAACGTTTAATTCCTGTAACCCAAATCGTGTTCAAAAAAAAGATGTTGCATTTTTATGTCCAAAGATTTACATATTTATTTTTAATAACGTGGATTTATGTTATCCTCTATAAAAACTGAGTCACAGGGCACGCTTCCATTAATTTCTAATTGAGTTAAATGTTTAATTCCTTTAACCCTAACCGTGTTTAAAAAAAGAAGTGGCACTTTTATGTCAAAAGATTTGAATATTTGTTTCTAAAAAACCAGGATTTATGTAATCCTCAATAAAAACAGAGTCATAGGGCATGTTTCCTTTCAATTCTAAAAGAGTTAAATTTTTAATTGATGTAACCCTAATCGTGTACAAAAGAAGAAGTGGCATTTTTATGCCCACGGATTTGAATATTTGTTTTTAGAAAACGTGTATTTATGCAATCCTCAAAAAAAAAAACTGAGTCACATGGCATGTTTCCTTTCAAATTCTAAAAGAGTTAAATGTTTAATTCCTGTAACCCTAATCGTGTTCAAAAAAGATGTTTCATTTTTATCTCCAAAGATTTGAATATTTGTTTTTAAAAATGTGGATTTATGTAATCTTCAATAAAAACGGAGTCACATGGCATGTTTCCTTTCAATTCTAAAAGAGTTAAATGTTTAATTCCTGTAACCCTAACTGTGCTTAAAAAAAGAAGTGGCACTTTTATGCCAAAAGATTTGAATATTTGTTTCTAAAAAACCAGGATTTATGTAATCCTCAATAAAAACAGAGTCACAGGGCATGTTTCCTTTCAATTTTAAAAGAGTTGAATGTTTAATTTCTGTAAGCCTAATCGTGTACAAAAAAAGAAGTGGCATTTTTATGCCCAAGGATTTGAATATTTGTTTTTAGAAAACATTGATTTATGCAATCCTCAAAAAAAACCTGAGTCACATGGCATGTTTCCTTTCAAATTCTAAAAGAGTTAAATGTTTAATTCCTGTAACCCTAATCTTGTTAAAAAAAAGATGTTTCATTTTTATCTCCAAAGATTTGAATATTTGTTTTTAAAAATGTGGATTTATGTAATCCTCAATAAATACTGAGTCACATTGCATGTTTCCTTTCAATTCTAAAAGAGTTAAATGTTTAATTCCAGTAACCCTAATCGTGTTCAAAAAAGATGTTGGATTTTTATTTCCAAAGATTTCAATGTTTGTGTTTAAAAAACCTAGATTTATGTAATCCTCAATAAAAACGGAGTCACAGTGCATGTTTCCATTCAATTCTAAAAGAGTTAAATGTTTAATTCCTGTAACCCAAACCTTGTTCAATAAAAGAAGTGGCATTTTTATGTGCATGTTTCCTTTCAATTCTAAAAGAGTTAAACGTTTGATTCCTGTAACCGTAATCGTCTTCAAAAAAAGATATTGCATTTTTATGTCCAATGATTTGAAAATTTGTTTTTAAAAGACCTGGATTTATGTAATGCTCAATAAATACTAAGTCAAAGGGCATGTTTTCTTTCGATTGTAAAAGAGTTAAACGTTTAATTCTTGTAACCCTAATAGTATTCAAAAAAAGATGTTGCATTTTTATGTCCAAAGATTTGAATATTTGTTTTTAAAAATGTGGATTTATGTTATCCTCTATAAAAACTGAGTCACACAACATGCTTCCATTAATTTCTAAATGAGTTAAATGTTTAATTCCTTTAACATTAACCGTGTTTAAAAAAAGAAGTGGCATTTTTATGTCAAAAGATTTGAATATTTGTATTTAAAAAAACCTGGATTTTTGTAATCCTCAATAAAAACAGAGTCACAGGGCATGTTTCCTTTCAATTCGAAAAGAGTTAAATGTTTAATTCGTGTAACCCTAATCGTGTACAAAAAAGAAGTTGCATTTTTATGCCCAAGGATTTGAATATTTGTTTTTAGAAAACATGGATTTATGTAATCCTCAAAAAAACTGAGTCACAGTGAATGTTTCCTTTCAATTCTAAATGACTTAAATGTTTAATTCATGTACCCTAATTGTATTAAAAAAAAGATGTTGCATTTTTATGCCCAAAGATTTGAATATTTGTTTTAAAAAAACCTGGATTTATGTAATCATCAATAGAAACAGAGTCACAGTGCATGTTTCCATTCAATTCTAAAAGAGTCAAATCTTCAATTCTTGTAACCCTAATAGTGTTCAAAAAAAGATGTTGCATTTTTATATCCAATGATTTGAATTTTTATTTTTTTAAAAACCTGGATTTATGTAATCCTTAATAAAAACTGAGTCACAGGCCATTTTCCCTTTCAATTCTAATAGAGTTAAACGTTTAATTCCTGTAACCCTAATCGTGTTCAAAAATAAGATGTTGCATTTTTATGTCCAAAGATTTGAATATATGTTTTTAAAAAACCCGGATTTATCTAATCCTTAATAAAATTTGAGTCACATGGCATGTTTCCTTTTAATTCTTAAAGAGTTAAATGTTTAATTCCTGTAACCGCAATCATGTTCAAAAAAGATGCTTCATTTTTATTTCCAAAGATTTGAATGTTTGTGTTTAAAAAACCTAGATTTATGTAATCCTCAATAAAAATGAAGTCACAGTGCATGTTTCCATTCATTTCTAAAAGAGTTAAATCTTTAATTCCTGTAACCGTAATCGTGTTCAAAAAAAGATGTTGCATTTTTTATGTCCAAAGATTTGAAATTTTTTTTTAAAAACCTGGATTTATGTAATCCTCTATAAAAAATGAATTACAGTGAATGTTTCCATTCAATTCTAAAAGAGTTAAATGTTCAATTCGTGTAACCCTAATATTTTTCAGTAAAAGAAGTGGCATTTTTATGTGCATGTTTCCTTTCAATTCTAAAAGAGTTCAACGTTTAATTCCTGTAACCCTAATCGTGTTCAAAAAAAGTTGTTGCATTTTTATGTCCAAAGATTTGAATGTCTGCTTTTAAAAAACCAGGATTTATGTAATCCTCAATAAAAACTGAGTCATAGGGCATGTTTCCTTTCAATTCTAAAAGAGTTAAACATTTAATTCCTCTAACCCTAATCGTGTTAAAAAAATGATGTTGCATTTTTATGTCTAAAGATTTGAATATTTGTTTTAAAAAATGTGGATTTATGTAATCCTGAATAAAAACTGAGTCACAGGGCATGTTTCCATTAATTTCTAATTGAGTTAAATGTTTAATTCCTGTAACCCTAATCATGTTTAAAAAAAAGTGGCATTTTTATGTCCCAAGATTTGAATATTTGTTTTTACAAAACCCGGATTTATGTAATCCTCAATAAAATTTGAGTCACATGGCATGTTTCCTTCTAATTCTAAAAGAGTTAAATGTTTAATTCCTGTAACCCTAATCGTGTTCAAAAAATATGTTGCATTTTTATTTCCAAAGATTTGAAAGTTTGTGTTTAAAAAACCTCGATTTATGTAATCCTCAATAAAAACGGAGTCACAGTGCATGTTTCCATTCATTTCTAAAAGAGTTAAATCTTTAATTCCCGTAACCCTAATCGTGTTCAAAAAAAGATGTTGCATTTTTTAAGTCCAAAGATTTGAAAGTTTGTGTTTAAAAAACCTCGATTTATGTAATCCTCAATAAAAATGGAGTCATAGTGCATGTTTCCTTTCATTTCTAAAAGAGTTAAATCTTTAATTCCTGTAACCCTAATCGTGTTCAAAAAAAGATGTTGCATTTTTTAAGTCCAAAGATTTGAAATTTTTTTTTAAAAAACATCAATTTATGTAATCCTCTATAAAAACTGAATCACAGTGAATGTTTCCATTCAATTCTAAAAGAGTTAAATGTTCAATTCGTGTAACCCTAATATTTTTCAATAAAAGAAGTGGCATTTTTATGTGCATGTCTCCTTTCAATTCTAAAAGAGTTCAACGTTTAATTCCTGTAATCCTAATCATGTTCAAAAAAAGTTGTTGCATTTTTATGTCCAAAGATTTGAATGTTTGCTTTTAAAAAACCTGTTTTTATGTAATCCTCAATAAAAACTGAGTCATAGGGCATGTTTCCTTTCAATTCTAAAAGAGTTAAACATTTAATTCCTCTAACCCTAATCGTGTTCAAAAAAAGATGTTGCATTTTTATGTCTAAAGATTTGAATATTTGTTTTAAAA
>JANTPZ010008329.1:0-18611 GCA_025593235.1 Vachellia pachyceras
AGCATTTTTCAGTTATTTCTATTTGGCCCTCAACCTTGGATCTCTCTTCTCCAACACTATATTGGGTTATTATGAGAACGAAGCTTTGTGGAATCTAGCGTTTTGGGCTTCAGTAGGATCTGCTAGTCTTAACCTGATCTTGTTCCTCTGTGGCACTACGAGGTACAGGTACTTTAAACCAGGTGGCAATCCTCTTCCTAGATTTTGTCAAGTTTTTGTAGCGGCAACGAGAAAATGGAAGGTCTACTTGGAATCTGATGAACAAAAGCTTTTTGAAATTGAAGAATATTCAAAGGGAGGGAGAAAGATTCTCCACAAGGAAGGATTTAGGCATGCTACTGATATCGTCAATTTAATCCGTCAACAATTGCTAAGAAAGATAAAATTTACTTTTGTTTATGTACAGACGGAATAAACTTTCTTTCAACCTATAACTCAACAATTGTTAATGTGTTTAAAAAAGTTACTATCTATGTGATCAGATTCTTTGATAAAGCAGCATTTAGCAAACCTGAAGAGTTGAGCGAAAAGGAAGAAAATAGCTTCAATCCATGGCACCTTTGTACTGTGACACAAGTTGAGGAAGTGAAGTGCATACTAAGACTACTCCCAATTTGGCTGTGCACTATAATCTACTCAGTTGTTTTCACTCAAATGGAATCAATCTTTGTAGAGCAAGGTGCATCAATGGACACTAGAATTTCACCATCTTTCAAAATTCCTCCGGCAAGCATGTCATGCTTTGACGTTCTCAGTGTCGCTGCCTTCATCTTCATTTATCGGCGAGTTATTAATCCTTTGGTCGCCCGAAAGAACAACAACAAAGGGCTCACTGAGCTACAAAGAATGGGAATTGGACTCATAATAGCAACGATGGCCATGGATTCAGCAGGAGTGGTAGAGCATTTTAGGTTAAAAAACGCTCAAGGTGAAGATTCAAGTTCATTGAGCATCTTCTGGCAGACACCACAGTATGTGCTCATAGGAGCTTCAGAGGTATTCATGTATGTCGGTCAATTAGAGTTTTTCAATGGTCAAACACCTGAAGGGTTGAAGAGTTTTGGAAGTGCTCTTTGCATGACTTCAATGTCACTAGGAAACTACGTTAGCAGTTTGATCGTCGCCATCGTTATGAAAATTTCTCAAAGAAATGAGAGCCAGGGATGGATCCCAGGAAATCTTAACAAGGGACACTTGGACAGGTTTTATTACCTTTTAGCAGCATTGACTGCAATAGATTTTGCGGTTTACTTTGCTTGTGCAAAGTGGTATAGGCCTGTCATGTTTGAAAAAAGGAATGAAGTAGCAGACATCAACCTGCCAGAGCTTAAGGTTTAGGGACTTTTTTTTGGATCTCATGAGCCAATAATATATTGAGTTTTGGGTCTTCCAAAGTTACTGGAAAGATTTTTGTAAAATTAGTCGTGGATTGTGCTATAATTTTGTATTAGGGGGAACGTTTACGTGTATTACTTGCCGTGAAACAAGAGGAATGATTTTTCTTCATTTCTCTTTGTGGAGCAAAACGTTAAGTTATATCAAATGGAGTGGTTTATTGTAATCTATATATATGTGTGTTGTATTGGATTTTCATGTAATATAAATGAAATAATAAACAGTGATGAATTGGATGGGAATCATTTTGCAGAACAACTCTATTAATTGACATGAACTGATGAATAATCTATGAATGAGTAGATTGATGAAGTTTGTATTGGAATATGAAATGATTTATCATTAAAAGATAAATTACAATGAAAGCAACACAAATCTTTTATGTGGAAAGAGTCTATCACAGTAATAAAATCACCTAAAGATAAATTATAATGAAAACGCATAGTGCAGCTGCAGCAGGAAGATAGTGCGGCGCACTAGAGTTGAGAGACATTTTTATGTCATTTCCTTTGACCATTTTCAACAAGAGGTTCCCTAAAAAAATTAATATAACACTAAATGAGAGTTAAAAAAAAAAAGCATTGCAAGAACTCTGAAATAGTAAATGAAAATCAAATATTTACAAACAAACAAATAGGGTTCATCACTCTTCATAGAAATTATATGAGCCATAGCAAAATTGAAACAAGCAATTAATTAACTGAATAATTAGGTCAAGAATTTAATGAGCTGAATAAAAGTATAAGATGAGGTCACGAATCATCTTGCTACAAAAACCTCATATCCTAACATGTTTCAATTTAAAATTAGGAAAATTTACAATCAAGTCTCAAATAGAAAAATTAATGAATAAAATGTTCTAAAGATTCACAAAATTAACATGAGGTCTTAAAAGTAGCTGCTAAGATTGTTAATGAAGGTTGGTAAAGTTGTTAATGCAACCTCAGCAGCTCCTCCTAGAACCTTATGGTAATTTTATAAATTTTTAGAACCTTTTATTCATTAATTCTCTTATTTGAGATCTGATTGCAAATTTCTCTTAAAATTAACCAATGACGTACTTGGAGCTAGAAACACAGGGAAATGTGCTAAAAAAAATATTTAATTAGTGATATAAATTAAATATTATAAGCTCCTTACAATCAAATTGTTTGGTGTGTGTGTGTGTGTGTAGACACACACGTACGTATACACACAAACGAGCTTGTGATATAATTACATTATTATAAATTGAAGAACGAGCTTGTGATAGGCCCTTGGGAACGATAATAGGTGGCTACTGATCTTATCAATAAATCAAGTTGCTTATATATATATATATATATCAACAGAAACAGTAGCCAAGCAATTTATCTATCCATTCCCAAAAAAAAAAGTGTCCTCACCAACTTTATTGTCTCCTAGATATTTTTAATATTATGGATAATGGCAAGCCTCATTTAATAAGTAAATCTTATCACCTTGCCTCTCTGTTTTCAATTGTGTAATAACTTGAATTCACGTGAACCACTATAATGTACTTTCCTTTAGCCGACCACTTAAACAGGTTTTAATATTTGCGAGATAGTTTATTTCTACCAATAGTAACAGCTATGATGCATGTGTCTGCCTTTCAATTCCCAAAACAACAAAACGAAATGTATCTGCTAAAAAAATTAAGATACTTTTCAACTGCATGCGTGTAAGGTTTATATATGCATATGATAAATAGAGATGGATATTGTGATGATGATGATAAGCACAATTTAAATAGTAATAAACTAATCAAAATATTCATATAATTTATAGAAAAAAATTGATCATTTGATTTTTAATCAGGTTTTCATAGTTTTCTTGTTTTGGCTTTGCAGTTTTCTCAATTATAGGCATTAGTCCATATGTTCATCGTCCGTTAATTAATTAGAATTGACATGGATGTTGACAAAACAAAATGATAATGGACACAAAATATAAAATAAAGATATTTTTTTAAAAATAATATGTTAGTGGACACAAGTCCTAACATATTATATTTTTTATATATAATCTACATATCAGGTTATTTTTTTTTATTTTATTTGGATCCATATGGACAAATTAATGTCTAGGTGTAATATGCTGAGACCATGTTATCAACTACTATGGTCATTTCTCTTAACACATTGTAAGTATAGAGATTAATACCTACAATTAAGAAAATTATAAGGACCTAGTAAAAAGGGGAAAATTATAAGGAATTAATTAAAATGAGGTATATTATAGGAGTTTGTATATTAATTTTTCCTAAACTTCTTAATAGTAATAAATATTAGATGATTTGTTTTAAAAAAAACAGAGTTGGGATCTCAATTACCTGAGTGTAGAAATACATTCATGTGTGTGTGTGTGTGTGTGTGTAAGAATTGTGAGTATTCTTTTATATTGTGTGCATAAATGGTATCTTCCTTTTATAAGCACATTTCATACTGCCAAGTTAAATTCGAGTATTATTAGGCAAATTCAAATTAAGGGTACCATCTTAATATGATTTTTTTCCCATCTAAAAAGTTTACACATCCTTGAGGACAATTTCGATTCCGCTTGGTCCAACTATAAATGAACAACAATAGTATAATTCAGTCGTGAGCAAATTGAATAGAAAGTCTTTAGAGAAAGTGAACTTGGACATCCATAAAAAAATTATTATGATAATGACTTTAATTAGTATTACCTTTATCCTACAGATATCAAATCACCGTCTCCTCAAGGCCAAGTTGAAAGATTTTGCTTTTATACAGTGGCTGAGTTCATCATCGTGGAAACAAGGAAAAATTACAAACAAGAAGACAAATAAATGATGAAAGAAAAAAACCAGAGACATTGATGTGGAATGAGATATATATAAATATAGACAGATGAATAATTAACAACACTGCTATGAATTGATGTTTCAGTTTCTCTTAGTTTCTTTTTCTTTTTTTGCTTTCCTTCTTTCTTTTTTCTTTTTTTTGCTTTCACTCACTTTTTGTGGGTTCTTTTCATGAAAATGTTCAACTCACAAAAAAACCAACAAAAGCCCAATTAGAATCCTTTTAATGGGTTCATAATAAAAAAATAAAATTAAAAATATTAGCTTGGCGATGTTCCTTACACTCCAGACCTTTTGATTAAGGGCTTATTTGGAAATCCTTTTAAAAATGATTTTTAAGGAATTCAAGGTAAAATTTAGGTTTTGGAGAATAGTTTTTATGAATTCCGAGGTAAAACCTAGGTTTTAAAAAGTAATTGTGTTTATGAAGTTTTAGCTTTACGGATTTCAAGGCAAAAGGTACGTACGAAAGAGGAAAAAGAAAATTTATTAGGAGAGAAAGTGTGATTTAACAAAAAAAATAACTTTTCAAAACTTAAGTTTCAAACCAATGTTTTGTATTCAAAATAGCTTTTCTGAAAAATGTCAGTACTTAGACAAAATCTAAGTTTTGAAACCAAACCTAGATTATAGATAGTGAAGCCAAACAAGCTCTAAGACTGATAACAAAAAATAAGTTTAGAATGAGGCTCGATCGTCTAGTAAGGATGTAGGCTCAAATTTCATTGTTGATATAGGGGTAAAATTCTCTCCAGCCATTTTCCTTATCTATTCTCCACGTCCTATATATATTATTAGATCAATATTAAATGCTTTAGATTCAATATATTATAATATCAAATTATAAAATAAATTCATATTATGAAAATTTAAGCTGAAAATAATATTTAAGTGACTATTTATAAGCTGAATATAATATCTATTTTAGGTAACATTCCAGTGGGTTAGGTAATATGTTTTGTATTTGTTATGGAAAAGTTTGTAATTATGTGAGATTAGGTAGATCGAACATTAATTAAGCCATTTTTAGAGGAAGCCTATAGATCACTATCATAAAATAAATTGAGGCTCGTGTTGTATATGTTTTTAAAAGTAAAAAATTAGACACAATTCTTATTCTTATTTTTTAAATCAGTGAATTGACTTAAAAAATGTTTTGTTGCCACGTTATATAAAATTTAAAAAATAACTTAAATATAAATAATACAACTTGTGAAAAACTTATATTTAATATTTAAAATAACAAAGTATGAATCTCCAGCATTAGAAATGAGCCAAGGCTGCTAATAGTTTATACATAACGTGATTAATTAGTATTTCTATATTATATAGATAAATACAAATCCCTCAATTATGACAAGAATTAAAATCCAAACCCTAGTAATTAATTATCACAAAGCAGCATAACATTAAATTTAATATATATATATATATATAAAACACGTTTTTGGTCCCAGCCTATCAAAGTTATACGCCACCTCCCTAACATTAAAGCTAACTCATATTAAATATGACTATTAATATGCAAGTCCTTATATTTCACTAATTTTTAATCAAATCCTTATAATTTTATCAATTTTAATTGGATCCCTGTAGTTTTTTATATTAAGTACTTATAGTTTCACCTGCTTTTTAATAATCAAGTCATTGAGTTTCAAGTGGTTGATAAAATAAATGAAAAAAATAACTGCAGGAATTTGATTAAAAATCAAGTGAAATTATAAGGATATAATAAAACAAAAAATACACAGATATTATTAAAAGCACATGAAACTATAAGAACGTGTTAAAAGGGAAAAAAACTACATAAACCTAATTAAAAATGATGTTATTAATTCTCACCAAGTTGCATATACTTTTTTTTTGCATAATTTTATATAACATGCTTCAGGTCCCATCAGCCTATCAAAGCTATACGCAACTTCCCTAATATCAAAGCTAGCTTATATATTAAATGATAATATCAATATGTAAGTTATTATATAGTTTTACCTTATTTTTAACAAATTTTTTTTGTAGTTTTAAGTGATTTAACTACATGAACTTAATTAAAAATGAAAATAATTAAAAAGCGCATGAAAAAAATAAGGACATGATAAAATAAAGAAAGAAAAACCTGATTTTAAAAAGGTGGAACTATAACAACAAGGTAAAAGGGAAGAAAAACTACAAGAACTTGATTAAAAATCATGTGAAATATAAGGACCTGCAGATTGATTATTCCTAATTTGTATATAACAATTGCATGAGCCTAATACATCAAATTCCAGAGAGTATTATTGAGTAAAAGATAATAAGCATATATCTCAATTACCTTTGCTCTATACACAGAAATTAATAATCAAACTAATTCCTTCCAACAATTCAATTAATAGATAAGACCTCCTACACTCTATTCTAAAACCACTTGGCTTTTTTAGTGAATAAAAAAATTAAAATAAATTATTGACATTCTAGTTCAAGTTGTGTTTATCCAAGAGAAACTGCGAAAAATGTGATAAGCAGGAAGAGATATTACCTTCTGCTTATTTGTTATTAATATCACAACTGAATCCAGAAAACAACTTGAGCAAGTTAACGCATTAATTTAAAATTAGATTTAAGTTGCAAATTAAGAAATGTTTAGTTATTAGAAAGATATGATAATGATGATAAGGAAGTTCAATAAACTTTACAATGAGAAATGACAAGCCCTAATTTTGGAAACTGAATAGAACCCTTATTACACGCTGAATATACTGAAAGCGATGTTACACACAATAATAAGTCATCCTAATCAAGTTGAAACCTGCGAGTGAAAAGGACTTTAATTAGGTTTATTCACTTCATATTAACTAAATCACGTCTCCTTGAAGCGAAGCTGAAAACTCTCTCCCCCCTTTAAGCAAAAGAAAAAAAAAGGATTAATACAATATTTGATTCTTCGAATTTGTCCTCATTTTAGTAATTATATATTTCTGTTTCTTTTTATTTATTAATGCAAATTTTCTTTCATCGTGCGCATTTTCTTCCACATGGGCACTGAACAAATAATTTGTGCAATTTTTCTTAGCAAAACCTCTATTATTATGTAGAGAAATCTATATTCCACGAAATTTACAAGTTTTAATGAAGAATGTGAACATTGGCCCCTTTTGTGATCATCAACCTCTCAATGAAAGTACCAATTAGTGCAATGATAATTATAAGTCTTTGGCCCTTAAAATAAAGGGGAAATTACTATAGGAACTCAAAGAAGTGACTTACTAATAAGAAAGTTTCAATGATGAGTGCTAATTATAAATATTATTACTACATACTTATCAGTTATTATTGATCTTTTGAGTAATTAGATAGTTTCTTTGGATCTTGTAGTAATTAATTTCATGAATACGTCCTTTTTAGCAAATTTTCCATTTATATTATATAACAAGCCGTACTAGTTTATATATGCAAATATAAATATAAACTTACAGAGCAGAATGTTTCAGAAAACTCAGAGATGAAACATGTGTGTTAGGTGTTATTAATTATCTTTTGTTTTTTCTTGTTCAAGAAATAATATGGTAGGAAGGGGAAGCACTTGTAGTTCTACTATAGATGGAGGGCCACTCACGTGGTATGTTGGAAGAGCCAACAATTAAGTAATTCTTCTCAAGACATAGTCCATATAAATCACATCTAATTTGTGGGAACATAATTCATTAAACCTGATTTAAATTAAAAATATTTCTCAACTTGATCCATATTAAATAAAGTTTTGAATGATGGAAAATATATAAGGAGTTACATTTAAGCATTAATTATAAGATAAAATTGACAGATAAATATTAATTATTTTGCAAGTGATGGAAAATGTGGACCAAAAAAATTTTTTATAAGCAAATTATATTGTGAAGTGAAGAAAGTAAGCCTCAACGACTCATCAATTATAAGCAAAGGGATATGTCCATCCAATAGAGTTTAAAATGGTTCAAGGGGATTCAAATTAGGGGAAAATTTGGATTAAGTCGCATGTATCCATTCAGCCAAGTTTAGACGTGAATTTATAAGTGTAAATACACATTTTACTGACTAAAACAATAAAATAATAAATGTATATATGAAAAATTTTTTATATTTTCATTTACATCATAAGATCTTGTACAAAAATTTATAGGCAGGCATCGATTAATTTACAAGTATGCATACATTTTTAATAATTAACAATATCAAAATAATTAGAAAATGTGATTATAAAACTTGACTTAGTGGACAAAAGCTTTAAGTTTTATCCTTTAAACTATATATTCCACACTATGGATGAGATCAAAGTTTCGTTTGATATATTTCAACCCAGTCATGGAAAACATTAAAATTTAAGCAATAAAAAGTTTCAACACGTTTATCTTTGTAAAAGAGAACAATATATTGAGGTTCTATACATATATGATATATTGATTCCAAGTAAATGAAATCTCAGGAATAGAAACTTTCGAGTATATGAAACAACTACTCAATCGAAGATTACTTATGAATATGCTCATTAGAGTCACGTTATCAATTATCTACTCACATTGTCTTTTTTTTATACATCAATGAATTATGAATGTAACACCAAGCGTTTAGTTTAACTGGGTATGATTTATTTCAACTTAAGAAATGGTCTCGTGTTTAAACCTGAGTATTTGATACCACGAACCAGATTGATTGGTTACTCACATACATGCCAATAGGATCCAAAAAAGGTGTTTCATACTGATTAATATAATTTATCAAATTCATATTACATCTATTATAGATGCTTTCTCTGCTTATACATCATGGTAATATCAAAATAGCTGCATGGATTATGGGATAAAAATAAAACCTATGATTGATAAAACTATAAGAACTTAATACAAATAAGATAAAATTATGGGACTTGGATATTAATCTTCTCATTTTTTATTTCTTGTAGTAGTTAGGTTGTCAAAACTTAATATCTGATTCATATGATTTTGTAAGGTAATCATATAGTTGTGTATCATATATATATATATATATATAATGATATGATTTTGATACGCATGCATGCTGATGCCAACGGAATTTCTTCTTGACGACTTTAATTTGCGTGCATTGGTAGTTAACTTGCGGACGGCTGGCAACTTCATGGAAGACACCTGTAAGCCATGTTCATTTCACAATTTGTATACTTCAAAATAATTCTATGTTTAAGAATTTAAATTATACCAAACTTTCACATAATTAATTATGAAAAATTTGTGAAGAACTTCATCATTATAGAATTTAATGTCCAATGTTACCTAAAATTTGTTTAAAAACCAGGTGAACAAATTTTTAACCAGTGCAACTCTTCTTCAATTGTGCGCGATATATCTTTAATTATGTATAAAATGAAAGATATTTGCATATAAATAGAATTATATATAGCAAACAGCTTAAAGAGAAGTGGCATCCGCTCAAGGACTTGACAGATATCTTTGAGCTTTGAATTTTACAATAGGGGATTTTTCAGTAATTTTTTCTATAATTTTTTATTTCAAAATAAATCTAGGGTTAAAGGTGGATCCAACATACATCATAAAGTATTTTTTTTTAAGTGTACTCATCATTCTAAAATATTTTGTTGTGCATTTAGTATCTTGGAGTATTTCTTTTTGGTGTGTTTAACCCCTTAAAATATTTTTCTTATGAATCATCGTTCTAACTCCTCAAAGTAATTTTTGGTGAACAAGCACCTTAAGGTATTTTATCAAGTGCATCCAATATTTAAAAATTTTTTTTATGCATCCAACACAAGGCACAAAAAATATTTTTAGAATGTTGGATACACAAGAAAAAATATTTCAACGTGTTGGGTGTATCACAAAATATTATAGGTTATTGAGTACACTTGATGAAATATTTTATGGTGCATGCTGAATGCACCTTCATACATTAAATGATAAACTATAATGATTTTTTAGAATTCAGAATTTCTTGTTGCTTTTATGTTTTAATTGAGATCTTTTTTTTGTTTTCAGTTTATGGATTAAGGAATTCAAATTATTTTACAAATATTTTCAAATTTAAAAATGTTAAAAAATATTTCATTTTTCCTTTTTTTTTTTGTTCCATTTACATGAAAACTAAAATTTAGATTTAGATTGTCCAAATTTTTTGGAACCATTTTAAGTGTCCTAGCTGACAAAGGGGCAACATAAAATTATTTTTCTTGATTAATTCTTTTTCTTTCTCTATCAAGTTTTCTTAATAAAATTGCACATTCAAATGTGTCAATGTCAATTCACTCAAAAAAAAAAAGTGTAATGTCAATGACAGCTAAGCCAAATGATAATTGTCATGCCTAAAAGCCAAATGATAATTGTCATGCCTAAATTATAATTTTTAATAGACAAAAATCAAAATTTTTAATGATGTGTGATGTCACTGCTTAAAAGACTGATGAAGTGTTCAATTATTTCACGTTTCTTAATCTCACTTTTTTGGCTTCCCAACATCAGTCACAGTATGTAATATTTGATCCACGTCAATTTGTCTCCTATTCCTACATTAAACGACAATTAACACTTTGATTATGCCATGCGTTAAATCTTAGCCGTCCAATTGGTCTCCTCCAAGGTCCAAGTCTCTATAAATACACACACCCTAATTTCCAATATTCACTAAAGACTTGCAAGCTTCTCTTTTCTCCACAAATTAAATTTCGCCATTGTGTGATCAGTTCATAAATAGTATTCTTCTTTGTGATATCGATCTTCATCATCACTAGGAAAACCCAGAATTCTTATATTATGGGTTGCTTGAATATATGCAATAAGGTAAGTTCTTGATTCTCTAGAATTTTTATATCAATGCTTCCCATTTCTTTTCTCTTTGCATTTATCTTGTCAAGCATGAATGTGTGTGTGGGAACATTGATTCATTTAATATGGTTTTATATTTTTGAATTCAACTTCAAAATAAATTGAAGCTTTGTTTCTCCTAGCCAGTCAGATATCAAGATTCGTTCATGGAATAGAATTAAAAACAAAAAATGTTCATATTTTCACTCTATGTGCATTTCTCTATTTCACACTCAATATAGTATTTTCGTCCAGGCCAGTTCGCTACTTTAAACTTTTGCAATCACTTTCTCTATAAAACTGATGTTTTATTACTTTCTCATTTTTAGATTCTATTAGAATTTTTTTTATTTTCTATAAGTGATGTTCATATATATAGACACGCACAAAAGTGTGTATACGGAATAAATGTGCATGTAACTTACCATCCTTATCTTTTGGGTAGATCAGTTTTTTGAAGTTTTCTATAGAAGGCATTTTTAGTTCTATTTTCCAAAATAGCAAATTTACTAAATATTTATGCTTCTACTCAACAAAGCTTTTCCACTTTCTATGAATTTTGTCATAATTAATTGAAATCAGTAAGAAGGTGTCATTTAAAGAAACATAACAAAAAAAAACTTAATGTTCCTGCTTTTGGTTGATGTTGTTATTATTATTATTAAGGACCCCAACTTTGCTAAAAGTATTTAAAATGATGTTAATAATATATATCATTTCTCAGAATAATTCTCTCATCTTGTCAAAGTTATGCTTATTTTGAATTAAATTACCCGAAGCTATAAATTTTCAAAACCAAGAAGCAAACAACCCTTATGCAATGTATGGTGAGCACAAAAGTATTTTCTAGAAAGGAAATTTCATTGAAAAAATTACCAAAGACATATTACATACACATAGTTAAAAGAATGGTTACACTTATCAACAACGTCAGAGTCCTTACATGCCTTTGGACTAAGGGTGTTTATTTATGCCCTATCCCAACTTCCCCATTTAGGTCCCAATCATTTCAACCCCGTCCCCAAAAATCTGGAACGAGACTATGACCAGGGCAGGACGTTGGAAGGGTATTGTGTGTGTTTGGGAATCCGTTGGGAGAAATGAGTTTATGGATTCCGAGAAGAATTTACGGAATCCAAGAAGAATTTACAAATTTCGAGATGCTTTTTATGAATTTTGAAGTGTTTTTATGGATTGGTTTGTGTGCACCGTTGGAGAAAAGATTTCTCAAACATGCACTTTGTTCGATCCCATTTTTTCGCTTTTTTAAAAGATATAATATATATTTTTTAAATGATATAACAAATATCTTTGATGCAATTAAAGATATTGGTTATACAAAAAATTTTTGCATTGATTATATATTTGATATAGTCATTCAAGATATTAGAATTATCTAATACTTTAATATATTTATTATTTTATATTTTTTTACCAGAATATCTAATGCTTTTATTAAAGATATAACTAATATCTTTTTTGTATAGATATTGGTTATATTAAAAGGTATTATCATATTTGTTATAACTAATTATCTTTAATACAAAAAATGAGAACTATCTAATTATATAAATAAAACCCTACAGTCTCCTTACTCGCACACTTCTATGCTTCACATAGCCGTCTTCAGCTCTTCCTTCTATGTCGAACTTATCATCTCTCTCATTCTCTCTTGCACTGCTTGCCTTTCGTTCAGCAGGTAAAGTCAAGTTGTTTCCCTTTGAGTCTTTACTTTCTTATTTTCTACGTTACAATTAGGTTCAAGTTTTTTTCCAAAAGATGCTTTGAATAAAAGGAGCAGGTAAATTTACCTTATTGCTATAAGTAGAAATATACTAAACGGAGCATCTTTTGGAAACCGAGTTATGAGTCAGTGAAGAACTGAAGATATTCCATCTTTCGAAGTTCGAATAGTTCACATGTTAATATTCTCTGATTCATAAGAAATCACATCAGACATGTCTATGCACCGTCATGTTTGTTCGTGCCTACGTATGAACAGAATCTTATTATTATTAAAATTATTATTAAGTACATGAACATATGGTATATTCAAAGTATCTAAATCTGAATTATTCTATTCGTATTTATTTAAGGAGATGACTGCGATTGTTATAGAGAAAAGGACGAAGGAGGTTGAGGCTTACACTTCAGATGGATCCACTGATTGGCATGGGCATCCCGCAGCCCGAGCAAGAACAGGAACTTGGGTGTCGGGAACTTTAATCTTAGGTAAATTAATTGCTTATTGTTAGTAAATAGTCATTTTTACTTGATATACTTGATAAATAATTAAAGCAGTCCTGGAATAAAGTGAATTCGATTGTTAATTGTTATGTCATCTGTGACTTACATAGGCTTTAAAACGGCGTCATTTTTGCATTCAGGGCTGTAAATGCCCTAAAAAACAAATATTTGCTTAAAAAAATACGAAAGTTAGACTAAATTTCTTAGACTATACCATCAGCTCTTTTATAAACATGTATAGATGTTTTCATCTCCTGAACCAGTGATACATGCATGGAATATACGCGAATAGGTTCAAAATCTTATTAGAATATGGAGATGAAACTATTAGATAAATTATATACTGATTAAATTAACATTTTTTTGCGGTAAAAGAGAAAAGATAATAATAGTAATAATCATAATAATAACAATAAAGAGTCACAAAATCAAATACAAGATGAACAGTTCAAAGGATATGGAATAGTAAATTGCAGAAATTAAAGAAACCTGATGAATTGCGAAGGGTTTTAACTTTTGCAAGATTATAAAGATTTTTTTTGTTTGGTGAGTAACATTAACGTAACTACTAAAGTCTCACATCGCTTTGAGGTGTAACTATTGTATAGTTTAAATATCTATCGAGTAACTTCATCCCATGAGCTAGTTCTTGGTATGATATTAGAGCTATGGTGTGATGGGGAGATGTTAGCCTAACTACTAAAATCCTATGTTGCTTGCTTATGGGTGTAATACTGCATACACTACTACAAAAGATACTTTTTACGCCCTTTTTTTAACACAATAGGGGCCCTTTCTCAGGGGGTGTAAATGTGAAGGGAGTAGTAAGTAAGGGCATATGGCGCCCTATTGTAGGAGAGGCGTCGTAGGTTTGACATATGGCGCCCTATATTATAAGGAAGGGCGTCATAGGTTTGAGCTATGGCGCTCTATATTGGAAGGAAGGGCATAGTAGGTTTGAGCTATGGCGCCCTTCCTTCCAATATAGGGCACCGTAGCTCAGACCTACGGTGCCCTTCCTTATCATATAGGGCACCGTAGGTCACACCCTACGGCGCCCTATATTGAAATATAGGCACCGTAGGGTGTATTTTTTTTAAAAAAAATCTTCTGTTCAAGTTTATTTCGATGACGAGAGCGTGCACATTCACACGTAGATACTTCCAAACACTAGGCCTGGGACGAACAGCCAAGGCAACCCATGGTGATAAAAGTATGGCTTCCTACATCAACCAAGAAACGATAATAAGACAATTTATCTAAAATAAGGAAGGAGAAAACATTTGAAACTGCTTTTGAAAGCTACCTGGGTAGATCTGAGGACTTCTCCAAAGGCCCCTTCGGCTAACGTATGTCTGTTCTCTTCAAAGATCTTCTCAAACTCAGCAATGACCTGGTGATGTATGTTGAAGAATCCCCTTGCCTCTAGCTTCAAACCTTCAGTAATCCCAGCAGTTTTTTTTTGTTTTCGAGTTAGTCTATGATCTGATCGCACACCATCAAAAGGAAAAGAGGAAAAGATGAGATTTTGCATTTTTGCTTGCGAATACCTTGAGAGGAGGGTCAAGATTTCATTCCTATGAGCTGTGAGAGTCTCATCAAGCCTCTCGCGGAGACTGTGGACACGAGTCAAGCGATCAGAAGCCATTTATGCAAATTAAAAAAATAGATCCAGAGTAAGCACAGTGAGGTACAACTAAAAGTTAAACAAAAACAATGTGGAGATTTGAGCAAGAATATAGAGTGAGGGCTGAATGTGAGAGTTGAGAGAGTGAGGAAGAGATGAATGCGGGCTGTCTCTTAAAAGAAGGAGATTCTTGGGCAGAGTGAAATAATTTCAAATTTTGTGGCGGGAGGGCTTTTTAGGCGCCCTATATCTAAGATAGGGTGTAAAAGGATGCCTTTTGGCCTCCTATCTCTAAGATAGGGTGTAAAAGGGTACCTTTTGGCGCCCTATCTCTAAGGCAGGGTGTAAAAGGATGAGGGTGACTTTTGGCGCCCTATCTCTAAGATAGGGTGTAAGAGGGTGAGGGTGACTTTTGGCGCCCTATCTCTAAGATAGGGTGTAAAAGGGTGACTTTTGGCACCCTATCTCCAAGATAGGGTGTAAAAGGGTGACTTTTGGCATCGTATCTTCAAGGTAGGGTGTAAAAGGGTGACTTTTGGCGCCCTATCCTAATATAGGACGCCAAAAGACATCCTTTTACACCCTATCTTAAATATAAGGCACATAAAGCGACCGCCTTCATTTTTCTTCCCTTTTCTAAAAAAGAACGTGAATTTCAATAGTAAATACTATTCTCTATAGTACTGTTAGATGCCCTACATGATGAAAAGGGCGCCAAAAGTTTAACTTTTGGCGCCCTATGTGGTTAATAGGGTGCCATAAGTTCAACTTTTGGCACCCTATATGTCAAATAGGGTGCCGAAAGTGAACTTTTGGCGCCCTATATCCATATAGGGCGCCGAAATATATAGGGCACCGAAAGTTCACCGTCTTCATTTTTTACTCCCTATTTTTAAAAACGGACGCGAATTTCAGACGTCAAAACTATACTCTGTAGTAGTGATACTTTAAATTTCTGTTGAATAACTTCAACCCATGAGCTACTAGTATGATGATTAGGCATTTGTCAGCTCCTTATTAAAATAAATTGAATATTGAATCATGATATGTATACAAAATTGATGTTCGCACAATGCATAAATCTAGTCATTACCTGTAAATATACTTGGCTCATGATTATATATATATATATATATGATTCAGTGAACCAAGGGTTGGCAACTTTGGCATTTTTTGGAGTAGCAGTGAACTTGGTGCTGTTTCTGACAAGAGTGATGGGACAAGACAACGCAGAGGCAGCCAACAACGTAAGCAAGTGGACTGGAACTGTCTACATGTGTTCTCTTGTTGGAGCCTTCCTCAGTGACTCCTACTGGGGAAGGTACAGGACTTGTGCTGTCTTCCAAGCCATCCTTGTTCTTGTAAGTTTCAATTATATAACTTAACTCTTCATATATACTTGTTTACTTATATTATTCAATCATAATAATCACATGTGTAATTGCACGTGCCTTGTGAGAATTGTAGTTGTCACAACATGGGGAAAGCAATACTATTATTCAAGGCATGCTTAAATGAATCGGTAAACATTAGTGATAACAAGAATAGAAGAAGAAATTATATGTATTATCATAACCTCATTTAGGGTACAATACTAATATATCCTTGATGATAATGAACAATTCCCATTTTCGAGACTTTTGATAGGAAAGACCCAAGTTATTTTCCCTTTATGGTAATAATTACACAATCCCATACTCAACCCAATTTGCTATGACTCTTTATATAGATTTTTTAGGTTATTAACTAAGTGATTAACACTAATCACCTTAATTAACTTATACTTCTACCATCCCTATTTAAGTTGACATCCATTAATTATATGTGCTTAAGTTGCCAACAAAATCTACAAGAGAGTGAATTGAGTTAAACCAAATTTAAACTTGTGAATAAAGCTGTTATGGAGACATCTTCCTCCTTTAACCTTTGCAATCTTGATGATCTTGATCATTTCATTATTCAGCTGTATATATGAATAGTATCTTTGGCATTTTAATGTCTTTAACCGTATGGTTTAAACCAACAATTATCTCCAACAGAGTAGCCACTTTGATTCCACGATACGATGCAAACTTTACGGTCCCAAAATAATGAGTAGAATAGTATGACTCCATAGCTGCACTGTCTTTCTTAAACTCAGCTTTGCACCATGAAACTTCATTTTTGCCTCTTGTATTATCTTTAGCAAAGAAGGACTTCAATGATTTTTGTACTGTGTCTGTTTGGGAATACGGTAGAAAAGTACTTTTACATAAATCGAGGTAAATGTGTGAAGGAGATTATCTTATTTTACGGAAAAATACTGTTAAACGTAGTTTGGTTTTTGGAAACACTCCGCTCAAACAAGCCCACTACTTTATTAGAATGAGCCTCAATAGAAGAGCCAGTTTTTTATAGTTCTTATCCTCGTACTCAGCAGATCCACATGGGGTTCAAGCTCTTTCATAGGGCCTTCCCTTAACATCATTTGCAGAAATCAGACTTCCCATGTTTCTGATAAAACACTCATTCTTTGCAAAGTTCCAATGCTTTCACAAGCTACCAAGAACATTTGAAATCTTCAGTATCCGTACTCCCTGTTTTATTGCCACTGCTTTTCTTGGATTTCTTCCCACTTGCACCTCTGAATCAAGCCATTCAAAAAGGAGCAACCCAGAGATTCCATTGGAAAAAAGAAGACAGGGGTTTTGATGATCTGAGTGGTTGAAGTGATCAGGAGATGCATCAACGTTGAGCGTAAAGCATTGGAAGCTTCGCAGTGAGGCAGTGATGATTCTTGTGAAGCGGAAGGTCATCATTGCATTATATAATTGTATAGTACCTCAAGAAACCACTCAGTGATTCACAGAAGAGAAATCGAAATTGAAGTTTAAGTTGAAGAAACAATCTAGGCGGAGTTGGCCGACTATCTATCGGCTCACATTAATCTTAAAGTCATTAGTGATAGGAAGAATAGAAGAATAAATAGTATTTATTTAGTAAACTCATTTAAAGGACAACACTAATATATACTTGAGGATGTGAACATTAGTGATAGCAAGAATAGAAGAATAAATAGTTAGTAAACTCATTTAAAGGACAACATTAATATATACTTACTCGAGAATGATGAACAAACCCCATTTTGAGGACCTTTAAGCTGAGAGACTCAAGTTATCTTTCTCTACTATAGTGATAATTACAAAATCTTATACTTAAACTAATTTATTATAACATTTTATGTAGACTTTTGGATTATTAGCTAAATTATTAACACCGATTACCTTAGTTAGCCCATTCTTCTAAATGAATCTTAGTTATTAGTTTAATGAATAAACTAAGAAGGAATTATCGTATTATTGTAAGACGAACCATCTGGAATTCCCAAAATATAGAATAACAACAAGGGAGTTTATAAAAAAAAAAGAATAACAACAACGGAGGAATTAAATCGAAATACCTCTGGCTATATATAGCTATTTCATTTAGAAGGGGGTTCATGATCTAAGATAAGATGAGTTGTAAACAGAGAATATTATCAGAATAAATACTCTCCTCACCAATGTATTGGCAATTGGAGGAAGCCATTGTGACACCTCCTATTTTCCCCCTATATTTACTTAATTGATCACTTATGAACCACTCTTGGGTCTTGGATAACTCAATTTGGCCTTTTTAGTGAACTTGAAAATTTTTCTTTTTCTTAAAAACGTTGTTACTGTTCACT
>JANTPZ010008330.1:0-17738 GCA_025593235.1 Vachellia pachyceras
TTATCTGGTACATTATATTACAGCAGCTCTTGATTTTCCTTCAAATTTCAAAGGGGATGATTTTAAGTCAAATACTTATTTTCAGTTCTAGTACATGTGCCATTGCATAACATGTTTTTACTCCTTTAACTTTTATTCCTTCCAATTTCAATATCAAACTTGTTTTGTTCTTTAACACATACAAACTACTTTTCAAAGATTAAATTAAAAATTTATTATTTTAATTTGATCTATTTAAAAAAAGTAAAATATTTAAACAGACATAAGGCATGTAGGTCAGCCTGTGACTAGCAGGATGCCGAGTTGAAAAATTATGGAAGGAATAAAAAACTTTATTTTATGATTTTATTTCTTCCATTAAAAACATTTAAACATTCTATTGCCGCTCATTATAAATCATGTGACTATTACTGAAAATAGTGTTCATATGCAAGTGTTAAAATTTTTGTTCATAATATATTAATATCTAAAATTTATTTCTTTTAATTTAATTTTGATAATATTTATATATTAAATTTAGAATTTTACTACTTTAAATAAAAAAGAAAAATACTTTTTTTTATTTGTTGAAAGGGCCTAAAAACCCATACGGATCCTTTTTTAAAAAAAATTAATATATGATCACATTGAGAGGCAAGCCTATTTGAATCTTTAATTATCACATGCGTGATACTTTATTATTCTTATTGTGTGTTTGGAAAAGATGAAAAAAAAAATGAAGGACAAACCATGGCTTAAAAAAAAGTACGCAAACACTCGTTAAAATGAAAAAAGTGATATTTATAACAAAACCAAGGTTTTGCGCTTTGCCCCATGAAACCAAGGTTTTGGAGAAGGAGAATTTTCTAGCTTTTTGAATAAAATAGATAGTAGTTAATGTAATCATTACATATGTACCAAAAGCAACCTTACCCTCCCTTTATCCTTTATTTAATCAAATATTTTATCAAAATCATATATTCCAGTTTTCTAAAATATATTTAATCACATATTTTATAAATATATACAAATTAATTATTAATTATTTATATAATATATATTATTTATTACTTTAAACAAAAACATGAATTAAAATTTGTTCAATATACAATTATCACGTCCTTTTTGATAATTTACTCATCAAATGACTTTTTATTGAAATCTATTCTATTTAAAATTTAATCTCTAAAATCACTTTTTTTTAATAAACTATATTCCAAAGACACCCTGTTACTCTCTGCAGAAACAACACAAACTTGTATCAGGCCTTAATGCTGTTCCCTGACTTTTTTATCCCCACCTTTTTTTGGTTTAAGCTGAGCCATGTATTCCTGAGGTACTTGAATTGTTGAGTTCTGATTCTTGGTGCAGATTGACAAGGAACGGGCTGGTGTGCTTGTTGGACCGGGAATGTGTGGCATTACAGTCCTTTCTGATGGTGTTCAGAATCTTACAGAGAAAGGATACCGCAAAATAATACCTTTTCTCATTCCTTATGCAATTCCTAATAAGGGTTCAGCCTTGCTTGCAATCGATCTTGGATTCAGGGGTCCAACTTATTCCATTTCGGCTGCATGCGCCACCTCCAATTATTGCTTTTATACTGCCGCTAACCACATACGTCGGGGAGAGGCTGATCTGATCATAGCAGGTGGGACTGAAGCTGCTATCATTCCCATTGGGTTAGGGGGCTTTGTTGCATGCAGGGCTCTATCCCAGAGAAATGATGACCCAAAAACTGCTTCAAGGCCTTGGGACAAAGAACGAGATGGCTTTGTAATGGGTGAAGGTGCTGGAATATTGGTAAGCTCGCATTTATTTTTTACTAAATTCTAATCATGTTCAGAGAATCAAATTTATGTATTGGTGTTTATTGTTTTCTTCGAGTACTGTGACCTTCTGGTATAGTAAGGCTGATCTATGAGGAAATCTGTACTTGATATGGATAGGCAATGAATGCATGCTTTCGGGCTAAAATGAAAATTATCATCTGTCAAGGTTAGTGTTAACCGCCAATTCTATTGGCTCATATGCTTCCTAAGCAAAATAACTCTAAGACCATCATGGGACTGAGTATATATGGTAAACTTGTGAAAAGTGGTCTTCTAGTGTGGTTATGATGGTCTACTAGCTATGATTTCTGAGTCTTCAAGCGTAAAATTTGTTTTGACAGGTAATGGAGAGTCTAGAACACGCAATAAAGCGAGGTGCACCTGTTATTGCTGAATACTTGGGAGGTGCTGTTAACTGTGATGCTTATCATATAACTCATCCTAGAGCCAATGGACTTCGTGTAGCTACATGTATCCAGAGTAGCCTTGAAGATGCTGGTGTTTCACCTGAGGAGGTACTATCTTCCCCCTCTCTTCTGCCGGTTTTTAATTCTGTTTTTAACCATTTCAGTGTTAAGAACGATTTTCCATCTCCATTGGCTCTTCAGTTAACTTGCTTTGCTTTCCTATCACTCTACATGCTTACTGGATCCATTTTATTTGCTGTTGGAATATGACCAGGAATGCTATCATGGTATATATGATATAAATGACTTTAGACATTCTTTTAAGAAAGGTGTTGCAGTTTAGCATAATATAGAGTAGGCCTCCAAGATTTGTTTACAAAGTGGCTCCAAATCATTGCTCTGAAGAAGTTAGGTGCCTGTTATCCTGATCGAATCAAGAACACGAGAATTTTTTTTATGCATCACAAAATTGTGGGCTAGTTGGGCTGTTATGGATGCTGATGGGCTTGTTTGGTAAATCCGTTAGGAGAACGGACATAGATTCCGAGGTAAATATGTGAGAGGAATTTTGTCTCGTTAAGCGCATGAATGACTTTTGGATGCCCAAACGGGCTATCCAAACAAGCCTGATATAGGCAAAGTTACATGATATAGGCAAAGTCAGGTCCATGGGCGTTATTCTGATATAGGCAAAGTTACATGATTAACATTCACATTTGAAGGTGTGCACTGTTCCAACACTTTAGGTATGCCGTTTACCAAAAGTTGTACACAGTTCAATATGTTTTACTTTGATTTTTGATTCATACTCAACTGAAAATGTCTTTATATGTGAAAGCTTGTGAATGTGCGTACACTTGAGAAATGGGTTCTGTTCTTTTGTTCTTATCCTCAAACTTGAGACTATTTGAACAATATGTGATAAGGTAAATGTGCAAATTTAACAATGATGTTATTAGTTAGGATGTCCCTTAACTCTGTTAACCCGCTAGAATATTTTGGGGTCTAGAGTTTTGATTTGGAGTCATTTAAGTAATTAAAACTACTCTTTTTTACTTAATTTCTTTCTTGAAAATCGTTCTAAATAATTTTTTTCTAAGGATAACCAAAGCTATTTCTTTTTGTTTAATATTTTTTAGAATAAATGAAAGAAAAAAGTAAGTAAAAAGGAGTAAGAAAAAAAGGTTAAGCAAAAAGGAGAAGTTTTGATTATCTTTAGATGGATAAAATTATTTAAAGCAACTTTTATAAATGATGTTAAACAAAAATGAATAGTTTTGATTATCTAAATAATTTCAAAATGAAATTCTAAACTCAAAAAGAAAAATATGCTAGATAGTTAACAGAGTGAAAGAGGATTAACGACGTAGCTAAATTTAAACCCTTAAAAAGTTAATTGTGTTGAATGCTCCCGGCCAATAGCTTCACTGCCAAATGCACCCCTTGAACAATAACATGATATTATAAATACGTGTTTATACTCTTATTGTTCATTTTCTACTCCGGTAAATTAGCTGGCTAAAAGTATGTTATTTGATTCTTTTTTTCAGGTCAACTACATTAATGCTCATGCGACTTCTACTCCGGCTGGTGATCTGGCAGAGATCAATGCTATCAAGAAGGTTTTCAAGAACAGATCAGAGATCAAAATTAATGCCACCAAGGTGTTTTCCCACTCCTTAGCTTGTGCCGGTGAAAATTTCATTGTCTTTCGAATTATAGGAGGTTATATTTGACTAATTCCTGCCATATACTGATGACTATATTCTATTTGAATCAGTCAATGATAGGGCACTGCCTTGGTGCAGCTGGGGGATTGGAAGCCATCGCCGCGGTAAAAGCCATAACAACAGGATGGCTACATCCTTCGATCAATCAATTTGTATGTTTAACTTCAATGATTTTTTTTAAATGGTTATGATTGTGTTGTTGGGGCCAATAGATAGAGTATGGATGCTCGCACCGATAAATGATGGTCTCTAGTCAGTTTCAGCATTTTCTTGGATGCTCATAATGATAAATGAAGGTTTCTGCCCAGTTTCAGTATTTTTCTTTTTTCTGTTATTCATAGTGGTGGGGATTTTTTCGAGGATGTGAATGCATTAGCGAAGTTTTAGTTACTGAGGAGTCCATTAGACAATTTGGTATCTAGAAATTACTAGTTTACATAAATTTTCATGCCCTATAAAGTTCATTACAATCATATGGCCACTGATTTACATGAAACCCGTCAAACTGTGATGAACCATTGAACTTTTTCCCCTGGGTTTCATGCATTTTATTTGATCCAGCAATACGTAAATATCAAATTTGTGCTGTTCCTTGTCAAATGGTGTGAGCGTGGTCACTGGCGGACCTACCTTATGCTGCATCCCTGACTTCCAGAAAATTAGGTATATATTAGTACTGTGTGATTTATTTTGCACCCACTCATTTACTAATTTTGAAGCCATTGAATTTTTACTCAAATTCTTCTCAAAATATATTAAGAATAAATCTCACTTGTCTTGTAAAAAAATAGTTTGCACCCCCTAAATCAGGATCCTGGGTCCGCCACTGAGCGTGATGTGTTTCTTTTCTGTTGCTGGTAGTTGGAAAGGTCATGATGGACTGAGGTGTTGTGGAAATTATTTCAATCTCAAAATCTTATGGTCAAAATTATTCTGTTTTATTGGCGCAATGAAATGATGTGAGTGTTAGTGAAGCAGTCATAATATGTGTTTGTTCTTGGGTGCAGAACCCTGAGCCTTCAGTTGATTTTGATGCAGTTGCAAATGTAAAGCAGCAATATGAAGTGAATGTTGGTGAGCTTCCAGATCTTTTACTACCCTGATGTTTCTTATATACTGAACTGATAATTTAGCCTCTAAATCATTAAGCAGCTTCGGCTTAGGCCCTTGAAAGTTAGTTATGTTAGTTAATCCCTGAAAAACATAAATTTGTTCTTCAGTTGATTGTTAATTTAGTGCCTTTTCCAAGGATTGGGTCTGGATTTGTAAATATAATGGCTATATATTTTACTTCAGGTCTTTCAAATTCGTTTGGAATGGGTGGACACAATTCTGTGGTGGCCTTTTCTGCTTTGAAGCCTTGAGTTGTTCAGCTTATCCACACCTCACATGGAATGAGTGAGGTTCTGTTCCTAATTTGTAGTCCGTAATTATTGAAATAAGAAAGCCCATAGTTTTGTAAGAGTTCTTCAATGCATCAGAAAAACACTTAGCCAAGACGAAGATTTGAAGTTGTTCTTATTCCAAATAATCAGTAAAACGGAAATAGAGGCTAATCCCAAAGGAATATATAAGTATCGAAAGAGAATTAAACAAACCGTGCTCTCCTTGGTTGAATTCAAAGCTGAAAGTGAAACCAAGCAACTGCTTGACATTCCTGTTTTACGAATCAAATTGTGATTTTCGTTGCTAAGAGTAAGACTGGATATTTTTCACGAGGCCAAGTTGGGAAAGGGATATACATGGACGAAATCAAAGCAATGATCACTAAATGAAGGCGTTGCCACTAAATGTACTGTCAGAAGTAATCAAGTGTGCACCGCATGTATTCGTTGAACCAAGCTTTCCTTAAGATGAAGTTATATACTCTCATTGGTCCTGGAAGGTGGCACCGATAATGGGATGATAAATTATAAAAAATTGTGCCTTGCTTTGCTCTCCAACAAGTTGAAGAGGATAAGTTGCAAGTTGAACGTACAAGCTGAAAGATGGATGCTTTAAATGTTATAGCTGTTTTTGGCAAGTTGCTTTATTATATTTTATTATAAGCCTATAAAAAGCCATTTTCTGTAATGTTTCAATTGCATCGAGTTGAATGAAAACATAGCTGATTTGAGAATTCCTCTTCCTCTCTCTTTTTCTCTTCCACGAGCGTGATTATATGTGCTTGGTAGATTTTCTTATGTTCATTTGATAGCAAATTGGTATCAGAGTTTGTTAGATCTAACCTTGGTTTTATGAGTTTGTGAGAGAGTTAGTGTTAAAAAAATTTTTTTTTTGAGAGAAAAATATTGAGTGTGTGAGGAACAAGAGAGTTCTCACTTTACCAAAAAAAAAAATTTTTGAGAGAGAGATGGCCACAAATTACAATATTGTTTGGTCTGGTCCCAAATTAGATGGGAAATTATATTACCATTATTGGGTATTGTTGATGTCCACCCATTTTAAAGCTCACAATATTTGGAGCTTTATTGAACCAGGCTTACAACAAGGAACAGATGATGCTGCTCAAAGAGAAGACCAGTTGGTGCTATCACAAATTCACCAAGGTGTAGATTATTCAATTTTTGGCAAAACAGCAAATGCCAAAACAGTCAAAGAAGCGTGGGACATTTTGAAGCTGTCATACAAAGGAGTAGAGAAAGCCCAGAAATCCAAACTGCAAACCATGCGTCGAGAATATGAAAGGTATGAAATTTCCAGTTCAGAAACCTTGGAACAATATTTTTCACGGGTAACAAATCTTGTCAACAAGATGAGGGTGTATGGAGAAGACATCCCTGAAAGCAAGGTGGTGGAGAAAATTCTACGTACTATGCCGATGAAGTTTGATCATGTGGTGACTACAATAATTGAGTCCCACGACACAGATACCATGACAGTTGCAGAATTGCAAGGAAGCATTGAAAGCCATGTGAGTAGAATCTTGGAGAAGACTGAAAAAGCAAATGAAGAAGCCTTAAAGAGCTAGGTGAATTTCACCAACGTAGCAGAATCCAGCCGAAGTGGAACTCGTGAAGGTGGAAATATAAATTTCAGAGGTAATGGTCGTGGCAATTTTAGATGAAGAGGTCGTTATAATCAACAATGGAGAAACAACAATTTCAAGCCACCTAATCAAGGAAGAGGTGGACACAATTTCAGATCTACCAACCATGGAAGAGGAAGAGGGAACAACTCCCAAGAAAGGACAAATTTCAACTGCTACCACTGTGGAAAGTTCGGGCACAAAGCTGCAGATTGTAGATTCAAACAACAGGCAAATATAGCAGAAAACCAATACCAACATACAGGTGAAAGTTATGATACTCCACAAACTTTACTTTTAGCAGTAGATAATTTTGCAGGCGATGGAGATATTTGGTACCTAGATACAGGCTGCAGCAACCACATCTGTGGGAAAAAGAAGTTATTTTCCTCACTAGATGAAACTGTAAAATCTACCGTAAAATTCAGAAATAATACAAATATTCCGATTTTGGGGAAAGGCAGGATCGCTATTAGACTGAAGGATGGTTCCCAAAATTTTATCTCTGATGTTTTCTATGCTTCTGGCCTTCATCACAACCTGTTGAGCATGGGTCAATTATCAGAAAGAGGTTACAACATGCAGATTCATGATAGCTACTGTACTTTGATTGACAAAAATGGGAGATTCATTGCTAAGGTAAAAATGACTCCTAATCGCCTATTCCCTTTAAAAGTTGGACATACAGAATTATCCTGCTTGAGCTTATGCCAAATGCTGATTGGTTATGGCATATGCGCTTTGGACATTATCACTTTTCTGGATTGAATTATTTATCTAGAAAAGAGTATGTATCTGGTTTGCCTGTTATAAATATTCCTAATGGTGTATGTGAGACTTGTGAAATTGGAAAGAAGCACAGAGAATCTTTTCAAACTGGAAAGTCTTGGAGAGCAAAAAAGCCATTGGAACTTGTACATTCAGATTTATGCATGGTTGAGATACCATCGCATGGTGGCAGCAGGTATTTCATTACTTTTATTGATGACTTTAGTAGAAAAGTCTGGGTGTATTTTTTGAAATAGAAATCAGAAGCTTGTGATGCCTTTAATTCATTTAAGGCATTTGTAGAGAAACAAAGTGGTTGCAGAATTAAAGCACTAAGGACAGACAGAGGCCAAAGTACCTTACCTGTGCAGATTTCTTTGACCAACATGGAATTCAACATCAACTAACAACAAGATACACTCCTCAACAAAATGGAGTAGCAAAAAGGAAGAATAGGACGATCATGGATATGGTGAGATGCATGCTGAAGGCTAAAGAATTACCTAAAGAATTTTGGGCAAAAGCCGTCACTACTGCTGTGTATATTTTGAACAGATGTCCAACAAAAAGTGTTTATGACAAAACATGAGAAGAAGCTTGGAGTGGAAGGAAGCCCTCAATCCGACATCTCAGAATTTTTGGGTGTATAGCATATGCCCATGTACCTGATCAACTTAGAAAGAAGCTTGATGACAAAGGAGAAAAGTGCATCTTCATTGGTTATAGCATCAACTCAAAGGCATACAAGCTCTACAATCCAGTGACAAAGAAAATAATTATCAGTCGAGATGTGACATTTGATGAAGAAAAAATGTGGGATTGGTCTTCCAAAGCCCAAAAGGTGTCTGCAGTAATTCCAGAAATTTATGAAGAGGAGAATGGACATGTAGATTCAACACCAGATGAGCAAGAATCATCAAACAGACCATAAAGGCAGCGGAGACTACCAGCCAGATTGGAGGACTATGTTTGTGGGTAATGACAATGACCCATCTGATAAGGAAATCATCAATTTTGTTTTATTTGCATATTGTGAGCCAGTGACTTTTGAAGAAGCTGCCAATGATCAATGTTGGAGAAAAGCAATGGATGAAGAAATGCATGCCATTGAAAAGAATCAAACGTGGGAACTAACAGACTTACCAACAGATAAAAGGCCAATTGGTGTAAAATGGGTATACAAAACTAAGTACAAACCCAGTGGAGAAATTGATCGCTTCAAAGCAAGGTTAGTGGTAAAAGGATACAAGCAGAAGCCAGGTATTGATTATTTTGAGGTATTTGCTCCTGTAGCAAGATTAGATACAATCCGTATGCTTATCTCTCTATCAACTCAAAATAATTGGAAAATTCATCAAATGAATGTTAAGTCTGCTTTTCTGAATGGTACTTTGGAAGAAGAATTGTATGTTGAACAACCTCCAGGATATAAAATTGAAGGCAAAGAAGATAAAGTTTACAAGTTGAAGAAAGCATTGTATGGGTTGAAACAAGCACCCAAAGCATGGTACAAGAAGATTGATTCTTACTTTCTGCATAATGGTTTTTGTAGATGCCTATTTGAGCATACTCTATATATCAAATCTATTGAATCTGATGATACTCTTATTATGTGCCTTTATGTTGATGATTTAATCTTTACTGTCAACAATGCAAAGATGATTGCAGAATTCAGGGAGGCTATGGTTAAATGCTTTGAAATGACAGATCTAGGCCTAATGTCTTATTTTCTTGGCATTGAAGTCATTCAGTAAGCTAATGGAATTTTCATTTCTCAAAAGAAGTATGCTGCAGACATTTTGAAGAAATTCAAAATGGAAAATTCAAAGCCAATGTCAACACCTGTTGAAGAAAAGTTGAAGTTGAAGAGAGACAGTAATGAAAGAAGAATTGATTCAACATACTACAAAAGCTTGATTGGAAGTCTCAGATATCTAACAGCTACTTGACCAGATATTGTCTTTGGAGTAGGATTGCTCAGCAGATTCATGGAAGAGCCACGTGCATGTCATTTACGAGGGGGGGAAAGAATCCTTAGATATATCAAAGGTATTCTAACTGAGGGGATTTTTTATGATACTAATTCTAATGTAGAGTTAGTTGGATACACAGACAGCGACTGGGCAGGAGACATTGAGACAAGAAAAAGCACATCAGGGTACACATTTCATCTAGGCACTGGAGTAGTTGCATGGTCCTCGAAGAAACAACCAACAATTGCACTCTCAACAGCCGAAGCAGAATACATAGCTGTAACAAGTTGTGCTACACAAGCAATATGGATGAGAAGGATGCTTGAAGCAATGCATCAAAAACAAAATACTCCTACAATGATTTTTTGTGATAATAAGTCTGCAATTGCACTCTCCAAAAATCCAGTTTTCCATGGGCGGCCTAAGCACATAGATATTCGATTTCATAAGATCCGAGAATTGGTAGCAGAAAAAGAAGTTGTGATCGAATATTGTCCAATTGAAGAACAAGCTGCAGATATTTTTACAAAACCATGCATGGAAAGCATAACTATTTTAGAAGTTGAAGAAAATGCTTGGAATGATTAATGTACACACTTGACTTAAGGGAGGCAATGTCAGAAGTAATCAAGTGTGCACCACATGTATTCGTTGAACCAAGCTTTCCTTAAGATGAAGTTATATACTCTCATTGGTTATGGAAGGTGGCACCGATAATGGGATGATAAATTTTAAAAAATTGTGCCTTGCTTTGCTCTCTGACAGGTTGAAGAGGATAAGTTGCAAGTTGAACGTACAAGCTGGAAGATGGATGCTTTAAATTTTATAATTGTTTTTAGCAAGTTGCTTTATTATTATATATTATTATAAGCCTATAAAGGCCATTTTCTGTAATGTTTCAATTGCATCAAGTTGAATGAAAAATAGCTGATTTGAGAATTCCTCTTCCTCTCTCTTTCTCTCTTCCATGAGCGTGATTATGTGTGCTTGGTAGATTTTCTTATGTTCATTTTATAGCATGTACGCTTTTCTTTTATTTTCCTACGCTTCAATGAAGGATCGAAAACTCTGCATTTTGCATTTTTGTGATGACTATGATCAAGCAATTTAAGCTCTAGTTCCTACTATTGTTACTGTAATCTTGTTTACGATCCTAGAAAATTTGTATTTTTTTGCCTCTGAATTTTTTTTCCTCCTATGGCTGAGTGGTAAACCGCACAAGATTTAAAAGTGGCTTTGATAACCTTTTTTTTTTTGGTGTTGGTTGTTAAAAATGTTCACTTCTTCTGCCCCACAATTAAAAAATTCACACATTGTGAATATAGTGATATTTCTTTCAACTAGAGTTTACTCATCCAAATGCGATGTGCGAGTTGATGTATCAAATCCATTGTATTTGAGATGTATATATTCGATAAGTCCAACTAAAATAGACAACCAAACATTAACAGAATATATTATACAACTGTGCTCATTACATTGTTTATGGAATATAATCCAACATTATCATCATGCTCACTACTAAACTTATTTGAATGTTGTCAATTTCTAAATATTTCATTTAAAAATAAGTTTGCAAATGTTTCGTGATTAAAAATAATGTTCAATACAGCATGATGGTTGGAAGGATTATAAATCTAAGGTTATTTCATTTTAATTTCAATTAACAAGGCAAATCATATCTTCCATATAAAATGAATATATTAGAATGAAAGACATTTTATGAATCCTTGTAACATGACAATAAGTGTATTCTTATATGTTTTTCTGTACCTAATAATGCATGTAAATTCCTAAATACTTTCTTCCAAGTTACGGAGGATATAGGCCTCTTAGGAATTAAGAAATAAGAATTAATCTTGAAAGTTCATCTAAACTATTGTAATTCCCCAAATCAACAGTACAAAACAGAAATTTGTTCTACTTGAAGTACTTATGACAACAAACTTTTTACACCTTTATCATTTACAATAACTTCAGCTGACCCCTTTTCTACAAAAAAAAAAAAAATTATCACCAGCATAATCCTTAGCAGCAGTCCACTGATTCAAAAAGCAGATGATTCTCTCGTATTATTGCAAATGTAAAGGAAAGAACCAATTAGGGCAAGTAATGACATTTATCTTTCTAATCATGCAGACATAAAAATTATGAAGACTGTGACTCACTCTAGTATCTGTAGGGGAAAAAATCCTTGAACATGGATACAGATTTTCAATTCCTTTCATCTAGATGGGTCTCATGATAATGAACAACAAATGCAATTACGTAAAAAATAAGATACAGATGTAATTTTAAGCAACTTTTACTGACAAAATAAACAGATTGAAAACAACAGATGACTTTATCAACTTGATTTTCTTTGTCCAAGTCATGAAATCATCAACCATAAACATTAGATTGAGAAGTAGTTTCATACGATAAATAAGCAGGATTAGCATTTCCTTTCATATTGAATATTCAAACAAACCTGTTGAAACTAATCATCCAAATCCAAATGCTATTCAAGTTACATCCAAACTACTCTGTGACCATACACCATTGTTCCTTATAAAGAAAAGGAGGGATTCTAAATGAAGGGAAGGGTCTTGAGAAGGAGGACTTCTTGAGCCGAGTGCTTAGGCAGAATGAAGGTGGGTGGGAAAAGAGTGTTTGAGATATTACAATATAATTTTTTTTTTGTTATTGAAGATAAAGTTGCTTTTTCTTGGGAACATTGAGTTTTTAAAAGCGGTGGAGAAATGCTTTTACAGTTTACAAGGTAAATAAGTAAAAGAGATTATCTCGATTTGTAAAAAACACTGTTAAACGTACATTTGAGAAGGTTAAACACTCTCGCAAACAGGCACTATATTGATATTGATATATGGGTTTGCCTACAGGCTCTATTTATCCCACAAGGGTAATCTCAAGCTGCCTTTGGCCTTTAGCTCTATATTTAATTAGTGTGTGATTAGGAATCTGTTAAAAGATTGATTTCACACACGTCGAAGTAAGTATGGGAAAGGAGTTTTGTTTCAGCTTGCACAAACATGATTTCAATTAATTTACCACACTTAATCATTATAAGATGAACTTTCCTGTTTGAAGGTTTTGTCATAAGATGAAAGTGGAAACTTACTGGTGAGTGGTGACTGAGCATGGATTGTGCAAATATAAATATCATCAAACCTTATCCATTCAAGAAGTTCCTGAGAATTCTGCACCTCGTCATCTTCGAAGAACAGTAGATGTGATAGTAGAGGATAAGTATTCAGGTAGCTCCAGTTTGTTCTGTTACGGTATTGTTTCCTTCACATTCACAAAATGTTGACTGATTAATGTTGTCATACAGGACTGTGCTCGTAGCCAACAATATGTCTCTCTTCTTAACAAAGAGGCTAATGCACCGATCTACAGTGCTGAAGATCTGAACAACATAAAGAAGATTTCCTAAAGAGGTGATGCATTTGACCTCATTGGCAATTCACTTGCACCTGCTATTTAGTTATGGGCATTCCTGCATAAAGAAAGCGGTGATTTTATTGATCCTCGGTCTAGTCGAAAAGAACTTATAGAACGGTACCCATTTGTGAGGTTTAGTTGTTTCGCTTCATATTATTTTTGTCTTCTCTTTTGCTCCTAGATGCCATTATTGATTGCTTAAGTTCAGTGCATTGTTATTTCTATATGCTTGTCCACATGGACATTCTCTCTTGCAAAATTGATTTTATATGGAATTAACCACATTGCGCTCTGCATTCTCTTTCTTCTTTCAGTGACATTAACAAGACGTGTGTGTGTTAAAACAGACTTTTACAATTTAGTAAATTTTTACCTTTACCAGGATTAATGAGAACAAAATTCATACAATAATAAATTTAATAGTAGAATTATATATTGTATATTCATATGAAAAATTTAACGATTGACTTATAAATAGGATAAAAATTCTCATTTTTACTTTATAAAAAAGATTAGCCGAGTATAAGACATTTTTAACAAATTCAACGTACCAGTAAAAACATCAAATCTATCATAAAATTAAAGTGATTCACTTTATCATTCTCATTACCCACATTAAATTATAATATCATATTAAGTTATAGTTTACACAATCTCTTGCTAGCCTTATTAAATATGGGTGTACATGTATGTAAAAATATCCAATACTTCTTAAAATTATCAAATGCCTATACTTTATACAAGACGCTTTGTAATAGATATCCTAGTAAAAAGCACACCATGATGTGTAGTATATAAAACCACGTTTGGTTTATAAACATACCACAGTAGCAACTTAATAATTTAGGCGTGTTTATAACCCTAATGTGTTTGTTTGTTTGGTTGGTTGGCAAAAAAAAAAAAAAAACCTGATTTTGGTGTCAACAAACCCACGATAGGCTGGTGCCAATCAATGTGGATGTGTGGCTGGTGCCTTACCGAGTTGGCAGCAACTAGTCCCTTTATGGGTAGGTCCCGATGTTTTAGTCTCTGACTGGTATCTCCTTTGGGTGGTTGGATTTTGGTGGCAACCTGACTTTGCTATGAGTAGATCAAACAGTCTATTCAGCAACTGCACGAACTCGCAGTTTAGTTAGCAACACTCATGATTGGCACATCAGGCACGTATAAAATGGAATCAACTTTAGAGGTGCTCATCAAATAGATTGGCTTGCTTTTTTCCGGAAGAAACCGAAGCGGGGCTCTCTTCCTCCTCATAGTTATCAACAGCGCAAGCTAATACCCTCCCTCCGCCGTTGTCGCCGCCGTCGCAGCACTATGCACACTCTTCAATCCCCAACTCTTCGAGTTTCTGCATTGGACCCACTTGGCAAATCGTACATTGGCACTGCAAGAAGATCCAGCAAGGTGTCCTACATCTCGGCTACTGTATCCCCCAATGTTTCCGCCCCAAAGAGAGAGAAGGACCCGAAGAAGCGGATTGTGGTAACCGGAATGGGCCTTGCCTCTGTGTTTGGCAACGACGTCGATACTTACTATGAAAAGCTTCTTGCGGGTGAGAGTGGGATTGGCCCCATCGACAGATTCGATGCCTCCAAGTTTCCCACCAGGTTCGCCGGGCAGATCCGAGGCTTCAGCTCAGAAGGGTACGTTGATGGCAAGAATGAGAGGCGACTTGATGATTGCCTTCGGTACTGCATTGTTGCTGGCAAGAAGGCTCTCGAGGATGCCGACCTTGGGGGTGATCGCCTTTCAAAGGTGTTCTTAACTTAATTACTATTAATTATTGATAATATGGGTTTATATCATGCACCGGAAGTGACAGTCAATACAACAAGGGAAATATATATAAAAACAGCTATGCAGATTTAGGGAAAAGATGCAAATATTGCAAATGGAGTTATTTGTTAGAAGCATATATATATATATAATAATTAACCTTTTTAAGTGTATACATTTAGTAATAATCAATTAATAAGGTTGCAAATTTAACAACGTTGTTAACCCTTTTTAACTTTGTTAGTCAGCTGATATATTTTACTATTTTTATAGTCTAAGGTTTTGTTCCGAGATCATTTAGATAATAAAAATATTCTTTTTAATTAACTCATTTCATGAAAATTGCTCCAAATAATTTTATCTTTATTATGGTAATTAAGGCTACTTCTTTTCACTTAAACTTTTTTCTTTTTCTTTTTTTGAGTGAAAGAAAATATATTAACAAAACACGACCAACTATGCAACCGTGTTAATTGAGTGAATTTTTTTCTTTCATACTCCTCTTAGCTCATGTTTTTTTTTCTTTTATTCTAAAAAAATTAAACAAAAAAGTAGTTTTGATTACTATTAGAAAAAAATTATTTAGCGCAACATTTATAAATAAGTTAAGTAAAAAACAGTAGTTTTAATTATTTACATGATTCCAAAATGAAGCTTTAGATTATAAAATATACTAGCTAGTTAACTGAGTTAATAGTGTTACTAAATTTACACCTTTATTAATTAATTATTGATAAATTTGCACCCTTAAAGGTTAATTGTGAATGGTGCTTCGATTAATAAATTCGTTACTAAATTTGTGTCTTTATCCTTAGATTTAATGTGGAAAGATTTCTCTCTCCATGTGAGATCAAACAATCACAACCAAAAGAAACAAATTATACCATCTTAAACATAAATACAGTGTCAAAATGCTCTAATATAAAGCTTAACTATAGGATGTCAACATACTTCATCTCATCCCTAATAAATTACAAGATGATTATATTCATAGAATACAATAGTAGAGCAAATAGAGCTATAAAATACATATCGTTTTAGGTGAAAGATACAATCTAAGTATGATAAGGATTCCAAACTACTATCGTACCGTATATAATAAATGTGAAATATTGTATATCTCCTATGCAAAATTTTAACCATAAAGATGATCAAATCACCAAGCAACTACCTCCTAAATCATACTCCTATATCACAACCCACACAAATTTCAGCACACCGGACCACATCATCCAACACAGTCATGCCAAAACTTGGGAAGTTATGGTGTGTGTTTGGGAAGTTTGTGGAGAGAAAGAAGTTTACAGATTTTGAGGTATTTTGTGGATTTTAAAATGGTTTTATGGATTTCGAAATTGTTTTAATGAACTTCAAGATGAGTTTTACATATTTTAAGATAGGTTTATACTAGAATGTGTATACGTTTGTGAAACGGTGTTCCCAAATAAACACATGATAATCAGATCAACAATCTCACCGTACGTGTAGATTATTACTAAAGCCTTTAATCTATCGATTTGTTTGTTGGTTTGCACCTCCCTAACTAAGGGCTATCAAATCTTAGTTTGAAGCATGTTCGATTTGGAGAGCACTCTAGGAGGGGATGGATGGAATGTTAGAAAATAGTTATACCAGTTTACTATTTTACTTATATATATATATATATATATTATTTTATATTTATATTTGTATTTTATATAAATTAATTTAGTAAAATTTACTGGGAGGTCCCACATAAGGAACTTATTTAATGAATAGTCCCAATTTTGAAAATATTTATCAAAAGGTTCCATTGACAACATGAGGTCCTATAAATTGACAATATCATGCGTTATATTGACAACACCTCATGTTGTTAATGTGATCTTTTGATAAATATTTTCAAAATTGGGACCTTTCATTAAATAAGTTCCTTTTTTGGGACCTCCCAATAAATTTTCCTAAATTAATACAATACTTTTTATGTAGAATAACTGTAATATTATATTTTGAAAATTGAATAATATTTTTTATTTAAAATTTAATAATATTTTGTATTTATAATAACATAGTTATATTATATCATATTTTTATGTTATTACAATATTTTATTAATTTTAACAATATTTTTCCTTGAGAATGGAATAATAGAAAAGGCACATACATATGTAAAACTATAAAAAAAATTTGTTTCCTCAAAAAAAAAATTCTTAATTTGAAGGGAAGAAAAATAGAGGTATCCAGAGAAACAAAGTCTAGATTTAGACCTCCTTCCCTCCAAAATTTTTAACAGAATAAATGAGTCAACACACTCTATCCACATAGTGTGCTGGCGTGGGGTGCCCCCGGCAGGGCTCTTTTCTTTTTTAAAAAAATAATTATATTACTACATTGAGAGGCAACCCTATTTGAAACTTTAATTATTACATGCATGATACGTTATTCTTACCCTCGGTAGAATGTCCTACAGAACACAAACTTTATTAGACATTAATGCTGTTCCTTGACTTTCTTAACCCCACCATTTTTGGTTCAAGCTGAGCAATGTATTCTTGAGGAACTTGAATTGTTGAGTTCTGATTCTTTGTGCAGATTGACAAGGAACGGGCTGGTGTGCTTGTTGGATCAGGAGTGGGTGGCGTTACAGTGTTTTTTGAAGGTGTTCAGAATCTTATAGAGAAAGGATACCGCAAAATAACACCTTTTATCATTCCTTATGCAATTCCTAATATGGGTTCAGCCTTGCTTGCAATCGATCTTGGATTCATGGGTCCAACTTATTCTATTTCAACTGCATGTGCTACCTCCAATTATTGCTT
>JANTPZ010008332.1:0-17176 GCA_025593235.1 Vachellia pachyceras
ATTCTTGAGCTTTGGAGAAGTGTTGATGCTGTGTGCTTTGATGTCGACAGCACTGTCTGTCTGGACGAAGGTATTGATGAACTTGCTGAATTCTGCGGCGCTGGAAAGGCCGTTGCTGAATGGACTGCTAGGTTTGATATCCTGACTGAAAATTCTCTGATTAGTGACTACTTTTGCTTATGGTACTGTGTCTGATTAAGGCTTCGAATTTCCCCAGAGCAATGGGTGGTTCTGTTCCTTTTGAGGATGCCTTGGCTTCTAGACTATCTCTGTTCAGTCCTTCTTTATCTCAAGTTGAGAATTTTCTCGAGCAAAGACCCCCAAGGTATCTGTGATTTTGTTGACCTGCGCATTCTCTTGAGAAAACTTGACATTCTGATCATAATTTCATTGTTATATTTTCTGTGTAGTCCTTTTATTTCCCGATTGGCTTGTAACAATAAGTAACTATGCTACTCCTAGTGAATAATCCTTCTCCAATTATTCTCATCTTAGATCCCAGTTTGGCAGAACTGAAAAACTGATTTCCAACCATTGTATCACATATGACCAGATACCCTATTTACGGAGACAACTTTGTCAGTGTCTGTAAAAATTAGGACTGGGGAATAAATGTCAGATGTGTGCTCAATTATATCAGGAACTAACATATGCCCAGTTGCCTGTGCTCATTCGGGGTCCCCTGTGGATCTGAAACAGATAAGTCAGCGTAATCTGGTTAGGCTGGCTGCAGAACTAAGATAATTAATTCACATATACCAAATGGCCATGCCATAAATCACATTATTCTTGCTTTTAGGTGTAACAACAAAGTTGCATGGTCTCTGAAGCAGAATAATATGCCATTATATTTAAATCATTTATTATTACTGTTATCGAGACTTAATATTTGGAGAGTTAAACAGTCTACAGTGGATGTATAATGATTACCTATATTGCCAAACGTCTACTCTTGTTCTTTCTTTTTCACATTCCAGTTTCTGTTTCTCTAATGAGTATCTTGAATCATCTAGTTCAGACTATGATTATATTTCTTGAAATGCAGGCTTTCCCCTGGCATCAAAATGTTAGTTGAGACGTTAAAGGCTAAACAAATTGATGTTTATCTGATATCTGGTGGATTTCGTCAAATGATCAATGTATGGAGAATAGCTGTATTTTTTCTTTTGGTCGTCATTGTAGGCTCAAAGGATGAAATTATTACTTACTAATCACATGACTTCAGTCTGATACTGTACCCGATGAAATTTGAAACTAGCGCATGCAGGTCTTGAATACCCATATGGTTCACCAAAAGACTGAACAAGCCTCAATATGCCTAAAGAAAGTAATATGTCAAAATACATATTTGTTACAGAGTAAACACAAAATTTCCACTGAATTTAGAATTTGGAATGACAGGCAAAGAGCTTGTAGATGTAGATTCCTTAACTATAAATCTGTCGGTTGAGCAATGTCATCTCTGCTGTTCTTCTAAAGCAGGATGCTTATTCAGGTCTGAAAAAAAACCAGCAGGCATATGATTCTCAGAGGACGGTCTTGTAATTTGGTGTTTTTCAGTAAAAAAGATAACAAGATAATAGTAACTAGTGTCTACTATATCTTCCAGTGCCTGTCATATTTAAATTCTTAAAGCAGCTTCAACATTGTCATGAGTTCTAAGAATTGAATGTAGGGTTTTTCGTATTTGATAAGCAAGCTAATTCTACTCACATATACACGATACTGAATTAGATGGTCTATTTCCGTTCTGCTTACTGAGACACTTCTTATGAAGCCCGTTGCATCAATACTTGGGATCCCAAAAGAAAACATTTTTGCCAATCAACTGCTTTTTGGAAGCTCTGGAGATTTTGTAGGGTTTGATAGAAATGAACCTACTTCAAGGAGTGGAGGAAAAGCAACTGCAGTTGAGCAGATCAGGAAGGTTAGTGTTGCTTAGTTTCTCACGCTCATTAACTTACACTAAATACATCGCTTGCAACTCTGGGCAAACTGATTTTTCAGGCTCATAAATACAAAGTATTAGCTATGATAGGGGATGGTGCGACCGATCTTGAGGTAAGTAAAATCCAGCATATACATGTAACATAGATTGGTCGTCTCATTCGAATCATGCAAACAAAACATTCAACTTTTTGAAGAGACAAGAAGAAGATCAAATAATGACATTTTGATGTATAGACATAGTTTCTTAATCAACTTGTTTCCATAATTGACTGTGATTGACATTTATATCATGTTCTAATCTGTTTGCTGTGTTCTTCCCTTTAGGCCCGTAGGCCAGGTGCTGCTGACTTGTTCATCTGCTATGCGGGTGTTCAACTTCGAGAATCTGTGGCTGCAAAAGCTGATTGGCTCGTTTTTGATTTTCAAGACCTAATTAATTTGCTGCGATAGCTTCATTTGTTTTGATCAGATCAGGGTCCTTTTTGTGTTTTCCCCTAAAGGTTGTGGCACTGTCTCTCCGTGGAGGATTGTAACTGTAAGGAAATTAACAGCCGATGCTTTACTTCTGAGAGCCAATAAGTATTCCCAGCTCTTTTCTTACAATCTTTTTAATGCAGTTTTGGATTAACTTTTCCGACGTAAGTAAGATTTGAGATGAGTATTATTTTAACTTTCACGAACATAATTTCTCAATGCTTTGGCAAATAGGCACTTAATCAGAAACCATGAATATTTCTTTTTAAAAAATGTGTATAAACTATGTATTGCAACTCTTTCTCAAAGTCAATGTCTTCATGCTTTTCAACAATCAGATAAACATCGTGGTTGCTTGGAAAAGCTTATTTACTCCCCAAAAGCACGTTCAACAGTATTTTTCTGTAAAATGAAATAATCTCCTCCACATATTTACTTCGGATTGCGTAAAAGTACTTGTTTACCGTGTTCCCAAATGGACATAATATAGTTATAATGTATTCATATGTTAATAAATTAATGAAATATATTTTGCTGCATTAACCCTTAAACCTCATTATATTTACTTAAAATTTAACCTTTTAACTTAACCCTATTTAATACATATTATACTTTCTAATAATAAATTATAGGGTAAAGGTGTAAATTTAGCAACGAAGTTATTAGTCAGGAATATCACAATTAACTTTTCAATTGTGTAAATTTAGCAACGAAGTTATTAGTCAGGAATATTACAATTAACTTTTCAATTGTGTAAATTTAGCAAAAATGAATTAATAAGGGTGTAAATTTAGTAACGCCGTTAACTCTTCCTAATTCTGTTAACCAACTGATATATTTCCGGTCTAGGTCTTCATTTTGAGATCATTTTAGTAATAAAAACTACTTTTTTTTGCTTAATTCCTTCATGAAAATTGCTTGAAATAATTTCTGTCTAATGGTGATTAAAATTACTCATTTCTCTTATTTTTTAGAATAAAATAAAAATGTTAAACAAAAAGAAATAGTTTTAATTACCATTAGAAAGATAAAAATTATTTAGAACATCTTTTAGAAAGGAAATTAAGTAAAAAGTAATAGTTTTAATTTCCTAAATAATCTCAAAACGAAACTCTAAAAATAATAAAATATACTAGCTATTTAATGAAGTTAGGGAGGGTTAACGTTGCTAAATTGACATCCTTATTAATCGATTATTTCTAAATTTACACTTTTAATTGTAGTAGGCGTTCAGATTAATGGTTTCCTTACTAAATTTGCACGGTGAAATGAATGAAGTATGTGTTTGAAAATCTATTAGAAAGATGTTTTTATGTAAATATGTGTAAACATATAAGAGGAGTTATCTTTGAAGGTGCGTTTAACGTGAAACGCAAACAAGCACAAAGTCAAAGCTCTTGTGTGACCTAATGTTTTTCCATGAATTTTTCATCGATGCGCCGCGCGAAAGGCATAAATATATGTCTACGAATTAACTGTGTCTCACCAGTCCACCTTTCCTGCGTTTGGACATCCATTTCTCTGATATTTTCGCTAGGTTTTGTGAATAAAAAAACAAAATACACAGATAAGGAAGAACATTTTTCTGATATTTTCAATCTTTATCGTAAGCCTCAAGTCAGGTCAGTACGAGCTAAAGCTTCTCTTGAGAAATGTTATTGTCACAAGTAAAATGTATTTATGGCATTTAAGACAAATTTATTAATCTGGGGAATTCATTGGCTCACCCGCGCAACCCAGCCATACAGGCAGGCGTGTGTTTCTTGGAGATAACGGCGGGGAGGGGTTTTTCTCCCCTCAATGGAAGTATAATCAAACCTTCGATCTTCGACAATCATCGCGAGGGAATGCTGGACTTGATAGATTTGATGCAGGAAGTATTATTTCTTTAACCTCCCTTGTTCTTTAATGCCGGAGAAACAGCAACAAGAGGTGTGTTTTTTCACAACGGGCTCGTCTCTTACATAAATTTTGCCGCGAATAAGCTACTCTCCGACAGTTCATCAGTGTCGCTGAAACATGATATCGTGAGCGGATTTGCTGCTATTGATTAGTCTTTTCTGCTCTCTCCGAAGAAAGTAATCATCTAGGTGGTGGTTGTTTCTGACATTGGCCGACTTTTTTATGCTTGTGAAGTTCACAAAAAGTTATAAATATCATTTCCTGATAATTCTTGTTCATTCTTTCTGGTGATTGTCACTTGATTGAACTTTTCCAACGACTGTTGCTCTTGTGGTTATGGGAATGCGGGATACGTCGTCAATGCAACGACTGGCGGGGCTAAGGATAACGGTTTCTCTATCCTTCAATTTTGGCCATAGTTTTTTGTAGTTTGATTGATGCATGATAGGATTCTTCTGTGTGTTATGATGAAACTTGGAAGAAGGGTGGTTTATTTCGTGAATAAAGGATTGTGGCTTTGTCTCTCTGGATGTGGCTTCCTATATTGTATTTTTTGACCTACCATTTGCTGAACACTTACTGGCAATTTCTCAACATTCGTGAAAAATTTCTGTTAGCTTTTTGAAGCTAATAATTGATAGGAAGACGATAATTTGCATTGTGGAGTTTGGCTAGTGTTTTCTTGCTCTGTGGGAGGAAAGAAAGAGCAAAAATGGATCTTTGGGTTGTTGCAGCAGCTGCAGGAGCTAGTTATTTAGTTCGATATTGGAACCGAAATTCAAAGAATAGTGATAGTTCATGCCAATTGTCTTCGGAGGATCCCAATTTTGAGAATCCTGAGGCCCCAAGACACTCCTCTCACAGAGAAGCGCGGAGAGAAAAATTAGGTAAAGATGTTTCTTCAGAACGAAGAGTTTTTTATGAAAAAGCTACGGAAGGGATCTCGATGGATGGTCTTTCAGCAATGGAAATAATTTCTAACGAAGTGCTGCATGGTGAAAAGATAAGATCTTTTGGGATGCACGATGACAGCATTGTACTTTCAACATCAAACTTGCTGCTGCAATTGTCACCGAACGGGAGCTTGAATGATGCTGAAGGCGGGAATGAGCGAATCTATGATGTTGGTGGCAATTATGACTTCAGGTCTCTTGACTCATCTGCCAGAGAAGTGGATCCCAACAATCATTCTGCTGGGAGTAAAAGTTCTCTCAAGACTAAGAATTTGCATGGACGTTTAGGTAGACCTTTGAATTCCTTAGAAAGTTGCCTTATGGCTCAGCTATACAAGGAACACTCAGAAGTGGAAGAATATGTCTTAAGCTCTCTTCCACCATCTCCTGCACCCACAAGGTCATTTCTTGTAAGTAATGGAAGCCGGATAATCAGATCAAGCCATAATTCATTTAGTAAATTGATTGGAAAGGACGAACATAAGTGGTGTGAGGAAGCCTATCAAGACCATGCTGGTAGTATATTTGGTATTCCTTCCCTGCTAAAAGTTGGATGTTTACATGATCATAAGAAGTTGAAACACAAGGCAGGAAATTATGATCGTTCTGTCAGTAGAAAACACATTCATGCTCAACTAGGTATAGTTCTCAGGTTATAATATCGTTTAAGACTGTGCTGTAGTCCAATTAATTTTTCATTTGCTTGTCATTTATGTGTTGTTATTTGTTTTGGAGATGAGAGAAAAAGGGAGGGTTGACTACCTAAGAAAGAGGATCTTTTTTCAACTTCTTAACACCTCTTAACTTCTTTGAAACTTTGTCAGTCTGTCTTTGGAGTATACAGTTGAATTTCTTTGTGGCGCTTCTATAAATTTATGCTTAATTATAATCATTTTCTTTATTTATCATTTTCATATAGAGACAGCCCATGGGGTGCAGAGAACAATACGTATCTGCTAATTTAAAATTCAAAGGTTTTGCGCTTTAAACTTTTTTAGGGTGGAGACCATGGCATTACCAGCACCAGTTAGCAGAGAATTTTATATTTTGTTTCTCAAGTCTCAATTCATATGCAGTAGCACGTTAAACCGTCGCCTCAGCTAGCTCTTTAACTGCAATTTATTTCTGAATGGGTTGATAGCATGTCCTGGGTACTTGCTTGTGTCTTGCAATGTGATTCTGTAATGATTCCATTTACTGACATTTCCGTAATCTTCAGATGTGACATTTCTCTTCAGTCTTGGGCTTTCTTTTGGGATAATACTTTCCATCATGACAAATAAAAGAGAATCAGACAAGTTAAGAGATTTGTTGAAGCAGACAGAAAACTTGGTTCAAGATCTACAAGAAGAGATTGAAATGAAGGATTCGATGACAGTGAAGGAGCTAAGTAATGAGAATTATAGTTTAAAGAATAGGTGTGACCATTCTTCCTGTGATGGGGAGCTGAATGGATTTTCCTCCAAGCATATGGATAACTCTCCTAGAGATGACTGCAAAGAACTATATAATCAGGAGGAGGAAGAAAATTCAGAACCTATAAGCAAAATTGAAGCTGAGCTTGAAGCTGAACTGGAGAGATTAGGGTTAAACATGAATACTTCTAGCCTGGAGAGGAAGCTTGCTGAGTTTTTTGAGGTCAGCGTTAATATTTAACACTGGACCTTTAGTCACACAACACATCTTGTTTAGAATGGCTGTTTTGATCATCTTAGAATATTTAACACTGTTGTATTGTTTTGCATCGCATGCTGACTGATCTGATGCCATCTTGATGGAAGTGACAAATAATTGGAGTAAAAATGGCCCTAATTTTTTAAATATTAAAATAGACTAGTTGAGAGTAGTTTAGTCAAATCTTCCCTCTTTTCATCTCTATGATGTAAATCATTCAGTTCATTAAAAAAAATTTTAAAAAAATATCTATAACGCAAATCCTTGAAACATAAAGTATGCGTATAGAAGCTGAACTGCTGAAATCACCCCACTATCTGTTTTTACTGGTTACTGGCATTATTTTGGCATATTGCTTCTGTTTGTCTTTTTTGACCTTAACGTAGCCTGTTATCAGACATTCGTTTCTCGCTTTTAAGGATTTGATGCTTCTGATGTTATCTGGCATTTGTCAGAATTAACAATAGAAAGGAATATGAAAGGAAACGGGGCAAAGTGAACACTAGAAAACTTCAGAAAATTCTCTACAATTCTTCTGGAGTATAAGTTCAGGCAAGATCAGTAATTTTAATGATGCATTATTCCCACAGGTCGACCCAGACTTCGTAGCAGATTTCGCTCAAGGTGAATTTCGAGCCGACGAGGTCAAGGGTAAAGCTTTTTCCCCACATAAATCTGGTGAGAGTACCAGTGATGCGGTCACACCTCTCCCTGGAAATTATGTGGTTCCGCCTCATGAATTGAGCCTAAGATTGCATGAACTTATTGAATCCAGGCTTGAAGAACGTGTAAAGGAACTCGAAAATGCCCTTCAAAATAGCCAGAGGAAAGTACAGCTTATGGAAACAGAACACAAGCAATGTTACCTGAGAAATTTCAGTAGCTATGCACAGGCATCACCCTTTGGGGGAGGAAATCCATTGACGTATGATGTATGTGACCCGATGGCCCAACCTCTAGTTATGAATTTATCAGGTGAAGCACTTGATGCCTACAATGAAGCTTATGAAGAATTAATAAAAACAGATGAGTCAGAACAGAATTCACCAGCAGGCATCCTTGATTACCAAGGGTTGTTTGAAATTCAACATGCTGGAACAAACGGCTCTGTAACCTTCTTCCCAGGTAATGGAGAGAGATTTTTAGAATTCTCTTCTAGACAAAGCTCTGGTGTCTGTGAATTAAATGGTGTTACGAGAGATGAAAATAGCGGTAGTGATAATGAGATGGAAAGGCAGGTGATAAGAAAAATTGTTGACAGGACCAAGAGAGGATCTCCTGCTTTTAAGAATGTACAAAAATTGTTGTATTCTATGGATGAGGATGAACGTTGATACTTGATATAAAATACTAATACAGCAGAGTTTCCTTAATTCATTCTTTTTTCTATACTGTATTTGACATGCTATAACTATTCTGCTAAATCAGTGGAGGTAGAATGCTCTTGCTGGTCAAGTCTCTCAAATTTTTGAAACGCTCTCTCTAAGGTAAGGATGAAAAGAGAGAAGTGGGTTTTGATATTATAATACACTCAGACGGGTCAAGTTCACTACTTTCTCCATTTACTTGATCTGAATCCCTGCTAGTCTTCTTCCAACAATGCAGGTGTTAGTGAATTTGCTAGCCCAATTGGTAAGGTTTGTTGCAAAAAGTGAGGAATATTTTTGGGGAATCTGTGCTCGACTGCAAACTTTAAGAGGAAAAGCCCCACCGCCCGGGGGGCCCTCCCGAACATTCATCCAACAACGGAGGGTTGAAGAGAGCCCATAACGGGAACATGGTAGGGTGGAAAATAGAAATCCAAAGTTCAACACTAATAATATGTTAGTTTTTGAAGAATTACTAGGATTTTTCAAGGAAAGGATTTTACCGCCTATAAATGTAGTAATAATTGAGTGTTATAAATACATTATAAGGATGGATGTTCATAGACTCTTGATTCCCTAAGCAATAAGTACTATACATGAATTGTTGTTGAGAAACTAAAGAGGTATTCAATGTACAAAGAGTCACAATGTATGTACAAAGAGTCACAATGTATATCCATCCATCTTGATTGTACTATTTATTGCTCATGGCTCTTGGAGGTCACTCTTAGAGGCCTATAAATAGGGTTTTGTACATGGCATACAACACACATCTAAAAGTGAATAGAATTCCTCTTAAACTCTCTCATTCTTCTCAAAGTTTCTCTTTTCTTGTCTAGTTACTTTTAATTTATAACACGTTATCAGCACGATAATTCTACCGAAGGTATGATTCCCTCATTGTTACCTTAGCAACTTCTTCTACTTTCTTTATCATATCTTTTCCAATCAATCTGGGATAATCTGAGTCACAATATGAAATTATGATAACTCTTTTATCGATTGTTTTAAATATTGGGTTTCATGAGTAAGATTTGATATTGTTAGTACTTGTCATTTTAATCTCTTTTAAAAGTTTTATACATTATGGATATTGTAATTTTAGTTTGAATCCATATATATATATATTAACTAAACTATATTATTCATTTTTGTAAATTCATTTTCTATAATTAATTTTAATTCTTATTACTGTTAGATTAGTCAAATCTTACAAAGTTATAATTTGAAGCCCTTGACATATCTGGCAAAAAAATTATCTATCATGGATACTGGATGTTGAAATCTATTTGGATGCCAAGGGCCTTGGAAATGCTATTTTACCAAAAAATGCTGCGTCTAATCAAGACAAGGCAAAAGCAATGATATTCCTTCGCCATCATATTCACGAAGGGTTAAAAGCGGAATACTTAACGGTAAAAGATCTGCTGGAATTATGGAATGCCTTGAAAGAAAGGTTTGATTATCAGAAAACAGTGATATTGCCTAAGACCAGATATGATTGGATGCATTTACGGTTTCAGGATTTTAAAACTGAAAGTGAGTATAACTCTGCAGTTTTTAAAATAAGTTCTCAATTAAAATTGTGGTGAGAAAATCACCGAAGAGGACTTGCTTGAGAAAACATTTTCAACTTTTCATGCATCTAATATGATTTTACATCAACAATATCGTAAAAAAGGTTTAAGAAATATTCTGAATTGATTTCATGCCTACTTGTTGTTGAACAAAACAATGAGTTGCTTATGAAAAATCATGAGATACGCCCAATAGGATCAACTCCAATTCCTGAAATAAATGCAGCAATGCATAAAAATTATGGTAGAGGGTGTAGCCGTAGTCACGGCAAAGGGCACAAAAATTCTCATTATCGAGGTGGTTGTAACATTAATAATGACAACCAAAAGAAAAGAAATAATAAGAAAGGGCACAAGAATGATTTCAATACCACAAAAGCCCCTGAAAATAAATGTCATAGATGTGGTATGAAAGGGCATTGGGCACGAGCATGTCGTACATCTGCTCACTTGGTGAAACTTTATCAAGCTTCACTCAAAAAGAGTGGCAATAATGCAGAAGCAAATCAGATGTATCAAGATAACAATATCGAGGCAAATTGTGCACTCAAAGATGATGATCTTGCATGCTTTGATGGATTAGAGGACATTAAGGGTCTTAATGGAATGACGCATTTGGATGTGGAAGATTTCTTTAATAATAATTAATATTATAATACTTGTATTTATGTTTTTAAATTGCATTTATATTTCATGTCTATTTTGTTTCTTTTTGAACTTTTCTTATAATGTAATTCTGTTTCTTTAATGAAGAATATGGATAATTCTCATCATATGGTTGAAGATATATGTCTGGTAGATAGTGCTACGACACATACGATATTGAAAAGCAGAAAGTATTTTTCTCATATAATGATGAGAGATGCAAATATAAATACTATAGCAGGTAATACAAAAATTATTGAAGGCTCCGGAAGAGCTACAATTGTATTACCCAAAGGAACAAAGCTTGTTATAAATGATGCATTATTTTCTACTAAGTCTCAAAAAAATTTGTTAAGCTTTAAAGATATCCGATGCAATGGGTATCATATTGAGACAATTAATAATGGGAATGATGAATATTTGTACATTACAAATATTACATCAAGAAAGAAATACATCTTAGAAAAATTATCAACACTATCTTCTGGTTTTACTATACAACTATTAGTACAATTGAGACAAATGTTATAATAAACCAGAAAAATGTTGATAAAGATATATTTACAGTTTGGCATGATCGGTTGGGTCATCCTGGATCATCTATGATGAAAAGAATAATTGAGAATTCACATAAGCATCCATTAAAGAATCAATTGATTCTCAAATTTAAAGATTTTACTTGTGCTGAATGTTCTCAAGGCAAGTTGATTATGAGACCATCAATTACAAAAGTTGGTATTGAATCACCTAAATTTCTTGAACGTATCCATGGTGATATTTGTGAGCCTATTCATCCACCATGTGGACCATTTCGATACTTTATGATTTTAATAGATGCATCAACAAGATGGTCACATGTGTACTTACTATCAACTCGAAATCTAGCCTTTCCTAGATTACTTGCTCAAATAATTCAATTAAGGGCACAATTTTTCGACCATGCAATAAAGTCTATTCGTCTTGATAATGCTGCTGAGTTTTCATCTCAAGCATTTAATGATTATTGCATGGCAACTGGGATAGTGATAGAAAAGTCCGTTACTCATGTTCATACTCAAAATGGTTTAGCAGAATCTTTGATTAAACGCCTCCAGTTAATTGCTAGACCAATGCTTATGCGAAGTAACTTACCCCAATCAGCATGGGGATATGCAATTTTGCATGCTGGAACACTTATTCGGATAAGGCCTACAAGTTATCATACGATATCTCCTTTACAATTGGTTTCTGGTCAAGAACCAAATATTTCCCATCTTAAAATTTTTGGTTGTGCTGTGTATGTTCCCATTGCTCCACCACAACGCACAAAGATGGGTCCTCAAAGGAGATTGAGAATTTATGTAGGCTTTGAATCTCGTTCAATAATTAAGTATATTGAACCATTAACTGGAGATTCATTTACAGCAAGTTATGCCAATTGTCATTTTGATGAGACATTATTCCCACTATTAAGGGGAGAAAATAAGCATCTGGATGAAGATAAAGATAAGGAAAAACAAATTACATGGAATACCTTATCACTTGCTCACTTAGATCCTCGAACAAAACAATGTGAGCAAGAAGTTCAAAAAATAATTCATTTGCAAAATCTTGCAATGAAAATGCCAGATGCATTTACTGATACAAAAAGGATAACTAAGTCTCATATTCCAGCTGAGAATGCTCCTGCTAGAATTAATGTCCCAATATGACAAGTGGTTAGTGCAAAGGAAACTATACCATATTTAAAGCGTGGTAGACCACCTGGTTCCAAAGATAAAAATCCTCGAAAGAGGAAATGGGCAAATAATGATGATAGTCAATATAAGGAGGCTACCATTAATAAATCCATTATAGAGGCCCGTGACATAAATAATCAAATGACCCCTGAAGAGGTCCAGGTACCTGATAATGATGATAAGATCTTTATAAATTATGTCAGCATGTGTAATATATGGAACCGAAAAGATGTTGTCGTCGACGATACATTTTCATGCAATATTGCTATTGAAATAATAAATGAGGATCTTGAACCTAAATCTGTCGAAGAATGTCGACATAGAAAAGATTGGCTAAAATGGAAAGAAGCAATTCAATCAGAATTGAATTCACAATCTAAACGTCAAGTTTTTGGACCTGTTGTCCAAATACCTCCAGGAGTAAAGCCTGTAGGGTATAGATGGGTTTTTGTGCGAAGAAGAAATGAGAAAAATGAAGTCGTGAGGCATAAAGCACGACTCGTAACACAAGGTTTTTCACAAAAACTAGGAATAGATTGAGGAGACATATTCTCTTGTAATGGATGCAACTACTTTCAGATATTTAATCAATTTGGTAGTGCATCAAAAACTTGACATGCATTTAATGGATGTTGTTACAACATACCTGTATGAATCATTGGATAGTGAAATTTATATGAAAATTCTTGAAGGCTTCAAATTGCCAAAAGGCTATAATGATTCACATGAAAATTATGCAATACGTATGCAAAAGTCCCTGTATGGGTTGAAACAGTCCGGACGAATGTGATATAATCGTCTCAGTGACTATTTGATCAAAGAAGGATATCAAAACGATTCCTTATGCCTTTGTATCTTTATTAAAAGGGATGGATCGGAGTTTACCATAATTGCTGTTTATGTTGATGATTTGGATATTATTGACACTCCTAAAGAGCTTCAAAAAATGATTGATTGTTTGAAGAAAGAATTCGAGATGAAAGATCTCGGAAAGACAAAATTTTGTCTTGGTTTACAAATTTAGCATTTAACCAATGGCATATTCTCCATCAATCAAATTATATTGATAAAATTTTAAAACAATTTTATATGGATAAAGCTCATCCATTGACTACACCAATGGTTGTAAGATCACTTGCTATAGAAAAATATCATTTCCGCCCTCAAGGAAAGAAAGAAGAACTATTTGGTCCAGAAGTACCATATCTTAGTGTCATAGGTGCACTGATGTATCTTGCTAATTCAACTCGGCCTGATATTGCATTTGCTGTTAATTTGTTAGCAAGATTTACTTTTTCCCCAACTAGAAGGCATTGGAATGGAGTTAAGCATATACTCCGATATCTTCGAGGGACAGCAAATATGAGATTATTTTATTCCAATGAATCTGGGTCATATTTGATCGGTTATGCAGATGCATGATTCTTATCAGATCCACACAAAGCTATATCTCAAACTGGATATTTATTTATATATAGAGGTACAACTATATCTTGATGATCAACAAAGCAATCTTTAGCTGCCACATCAGCAAATCATACAGAAATTATTGCAGCACACAAGGCAAGTCGAGAATGTATCTGGTTAAGATCATTAATTCATCATATCCAGAAGATGTGTGGCCTTTTAGAACAAAATATCCCAACAATTTTGTATGAAGATAATACAGCATGCATAGCTCAAATGAAGGGAGGATACATCAAAGGGGATAGAACGAAACATATTTCTCCTAAACTATTTTTCACTCATGACTTTGTAAAGAAAGGTGAAATAAATATTCAACAAATCAGTTCAAGCAACAATCTTGCAGATTTATTCACCAAGTCTCTTCCAGGTGTAACTTTTCAAAAGCTTGTCCATGGAATCGGTCTTCGCAGACTTAGAGATTTTAAGTGATGTCATCATGAGAGGGAGTCGATACACGCTGTACTCTTTTTTCCTTATATAAGTTTTGTCCCACTGGGTTTTCCTAGAAAGGTTTTTAATGAGGCAGCATTGAAAAGTGTATCAATAAATGATGTACTCTTTTCTTTAACTGGGTTTTGTCTCACAGGGGTTTTCTTAGTTAAAGTTTTTAATGAGGCACATTCATAATGGACATCCAAGGGGGAGTGTTATAAATACATTATAAGGGTGGATGTCCATAGACTCTTGATTCCCTAAGCAATAAGTACTATACATGAATTGTTGTTGAGAAACTAAAGATGTATTCAATGTACAAAGTACCACAATGTATGTACAAAGAGTCACAATGTATATCCATCCATCTTGATTGTACTATTTATTGCTCATGGCTCTTGGAGATTACTCTTAGAGGCCTATAAATAAGGCTTTATACATGGCATACAACACACATCCAAAAGTGAATAGAATTCCTCTCAAACTCTCTCATTTTTCTTAAAGTTTCTCTTTTCTTGTCTAATTACTTTTAATTTATAACATTGAGGAATTTATAGCGACATTTTAACATAAAAATGACGTCATGTTTTTGCTCCCCACTTGAGACATCTTGATAATTAATTGTCTTATAATCTCATAATAATTTCTCATTTTAGTTTTTCAACCATAAAAGGAACAAAGGGTGAATCATTCACTTTAGTGTTTGAGATTTAAGCTCTGTTTGAATTAATAGAAGAAAATGCATTTTCAACGATTTATAGTTTACAAAGCATAGAAAACATTTTAGGGAAGTTTCACCGTGTCACTTTAGTGTCCATTGTCGGATCATTGGCAAATCTGGTAGTCGAAACATGTCGGGATGCATGACTATCATAAAGTTTGAACTTTTTTTTGCCAACAATCATAAAGTTTTAACTTAGAAATGTGGAATTCTGAAGTTAGAGATTTAACAATTTTCAGCGGATCATCAAAATTAGATCAAAACTCTACAGAAATGCGATCGCCAACAATTTAAGTTGGCAACAATAATACTCCATTAAGAATGAATCGCAAAGAGAAATGCCAAAGCATCTAATTGCATAGTTCTTCCATCGAACCAGAAAACAAGCAAAAATATAAAGGTGGTAGTATGCGAGGAAGGGAAAATAAAAGAACTCTATAATTCGAAAACTTTTATCCCCACCTATCAATACCGTCTCAAGTCTCATACAAGGGACACGACCAAAACAAAAGAATGAAACCAAATCTAAATGACGCCCCATAGTACAAGAGTTTACTGGGAAACACCCAACCATTTTGAAAAGTTCTCAAATTCTGTGTAATCACTGTCAGAGATCATGGTGTGGTACCATGCTTTTCCTGCAGCCTTGATAGCAGAAGCCTCCTCCTGAAAAGGGCAAGGGAAAATGGTTAACTAAAACAATTACCCACCATCACCATGTAAATGAGTAATGGTCACGAGGTGCATTTAACATTCAAAATGCACAATGATAGCAAGAACTGAGACATAAAACTAGTAAAATGTCGTTCATAAACCAACTACCATATTCGCCCATTTTCTGGCTTTTATGCAGAACTCTTCGTAACTGATAAATACTTGTAAACATTCCATTTGTCACACAAAAGTAGGATCATATGCGTTTAGCAAAGCACAATGACTATACTAAATCATTCCTCCATAAGCTATCCAAGCATAACAAACATGCAAAAGGACAGCTCACAGATATTCCCTTCATAGTTACTAAAATTTTCAACTGAAATTTGTTCAAAATTGGATAACTATAGTACAATCCTTCAACACCCAGGAAACTAACTTCCCATTCATACAAGCATCATTAACTTGGACATATGAAGATGGGTTACCATGACACTTTTGTTGGGCATCATTTCCTAAAATTCTTGCAAAGGAAATACTTGCTAGATCAGTCAATTTTTAAGTTTTAACCGCTTCCATTTGCTTGCCATTATATAAAAAAGAAACAATTCTATACAGGAATCATGAATCCAATGACTAGGACCTATTTCACACATGACGTCAACTTCAACAACAATTTCTTAGTACTCCCTCCGGTAGAGAGTATTTTGATAGAATCTAGATTTCTTTTAGGCACTATACCAAGAAACCAACAATCTATTCGGTATAATATGCTTTAAATGTAGCAAGAAAATCCAGAACAGCGCACCTTAGGGACAGACTTCCTCTTCTGATCGAGTTTCTCCTTCTTTGCTTTCACTCGCTGAGCCTCAGCAAGAAGAGCCATCCTCTTAACCGTCTTGGCATATGGATTCAGCTTCAACATAGCATTCATGTTCTTGAGTGGGTTCTTCTTCAGTGGTGCTCTCTTGACTTCCTTCTTGATCGGCCTTACGACAGATTGAATCTCATCAGAGTTGATAATCCTTGCTAAATCGGAATTGACCATCTTGGACCTCGGAAGCAGGTAACCCTTCTTCTTTTCTGATGGCTTATCGAACGAGCCATAGACAGAATCCAGCTTCTCAAAAGCCGACTTGGTCCAGATGACGAACCTCCCAAGATGACCACCAGGAGCAAGCTTCAGCAAATTCAACCTATCTACATTAGCGACCTCAACACCAGGTATGTTCCTAAATGCCTTCACCGCTTTAGCTCCTTCGGTTCCATACACAATAAGAGGACCTTTGCGAGAAATATATCGGCGATTTCTCATCTTACCCTTACCCGGTCGAATAGAGTGGCTATCCTTTGCCTTCTCAGCATCAGGAAAAGCACCAACCTGCTTCAGAACTTTGATCGCGTCCTTCGTTTTCTCAACACCCTCAGCTGAATCACTCACGACCAGAGGCATCTCTGGCACGGATTCAATCCGGTGACCGCGAGCCATAACAAGGGACGGAACCGCCGAAGCAGCAATGGCCGAAACGACGGCGTGACGCTTCTGAGTCACATTAACTCTACGGTGCCAGCGGCGCCAAGTCTTGGTAGGAGCGAACATACGTCCACCACGACACATGTTGCCGAAAGCACCCTGCCCCGC
>JANTPZ010008333.1:0-11373 GCA_025593235.1 Vachellia pachyceras
GGTTTGACTTGGCCATGGGTTTGTCTGTGGGAAGCTTCGCCATTGCTACATGGTGGACAGAGAGAAGGAGAAGGAGAAGGAGAAGGAGAAGGAGAAGAAGACGGTGAGGAGAGTCTGTGAGAGAGAGAATGCGTGAGAGTTTGAGACTTGAGAGCGAAATTTTGCAGGTGGGGACGTGTGAAGAATGGTCAAATCAGTTGCTGACGCTCCTTTGGGACGCGTAAACGCCACGATCCGCAACGAATACTTTGTTGGTATTCTCCTACAAACAAGTTATGGTATTGATTTAAATTTAATTTCATCGAATAAATTTAAAAAATACACTTCTAATTATTTATTGTTAATATCATTAATTTTACTTAATAAAAAAATTAATTCACTTAACATTATTTGATGAAAAGATGTAAAAAAATATATTTAAAGATTGAGTATTTAATACACTTTTATTTTTGAAGTTTAGGAATATTGTATCAAAATTTCATTGTATAATCACCATATAAATTTTCTGAGACACTATTTTCTATTAAGTAAAACTAACTGGGTTAACAATAAAGAAATAGAATTGCACCTTTTATACTTAAGGATCAAACTGAAACATAGCAAATTTAAAAAATGAAATATATACTTTAGACTTATATTTACAATAAAGTGGAGTATTATTTTTTAACCCTAATTCACACATTCATTAAACAATGTAACAAAAAAGTTGGAATCCACAACTTTATACTCCCTCTTGCCATTTTATAAACAACACTGTTTAGATTTCTCATCTGCTAATCTAGTGAAAGGTCATTTTCCAGACATATTAACAATCTCTAACTAATCCGAATGGTTAACTACAAGCACCTCAAATGATGGGATAACTTATCAAGGGATTTAATGTTTTTCTACATCCAAACTGAGATAAAACCCTTAACCTTGGTCAAGAAAAGATAAATCCTTACCACTTAATCACGCACCCTAATTTAAACTATTATTTCCCATAGGTAATTCTTTTTATAAAGAATAAATTAGGTTGATTTGTCCAATATTAAATTCAATTTTTTATTTTCAATTAATTATACATCTTTTTCAGGAGAATAACCTCTCTTTTTCAAGTTTTCCCTTCTCACTCATCTCCCTTCATTTCCTCTTCTAACCATTGTGCCAAATTTCAATAGTTTAAATTTTGTTTTATACAGAACATTTTTTTGTTTCAGTATTAAACCTTTGATGTCAAAATTTCACAATTTAAATCGATAGACAATTTTTTAATAACTTGATATTTCGGTGATGATTTTGTAAAAGAGCATATTTGAATTGCTCAAATGTTGATCCAATAGTTACCAAATGTCTTGTAGCCTAATAATATAAAAAATTTATTATAGGTGAAAATTCTTACGAGCGATCTTCTCGTAACTTTAAACCTTTAGTGTCTATTTCTTTAATTAATTAAAAAAATGTTAATCCAATAGTTATAAAAAGGGACGATGATGAGAAGGGTGAAGGAGAGATTCCTTTCTCACCGCTAGTTTTCTTCACTAATTTATTCTCTCTAATTCCTTTTTGTACTCATCCTCCCAATAAATAAAGGTACATACGTTTAGAAAGGAATTACCACTTCACTAAAAAAAAAGGAATTACCACTCCAACACATTTATCGCTTTTAATTAATTATGACCAACAACTTCTTTTACGTAATTTGATAGTAATTACATTAGAAAAAGAAAATGTGATTGGTGCATTCATGCTGTCTCCCCTTATTTGTTGTATATGGCCATGCATATACCTTCTTTTGTGTTTTTAATAAGATGTTTTCAATCATTGTATATTAATGGTAGGTAATTATTTACTTATAAGATGCAAAAGTTAACTTCTTTTTGTTCCCTAATTAATCACTTCACCCGGCCTGTAACGATAAGAGTTATCTATAAAATAAAGTGATTTTCATAAGATACGTGTTTGATCTTAAAAGAATCTGATTGCAGAGTCATGTGCGCGCGCATGGAACCGGTTTGGGAATGCGATAGAGAAGTGTTTTTATCATTTACGAGGTAAATGTATGAAAAAGATTACCTCGTTTTACGAAAAAATACCGTTCAATACACGTTTGACTTTTTTAAACGAGGTTATATACAGGGCCACTAGAAATGTGAAATAGAAATAAATGAAATGAATAGTAATGTTCTCAAGTTTTGATTGGTGTGTGCAAAAGTTGCTAAGCTGGCTTAACGTTGGGAGGAAGTAAACCTTTGTTGTCTGTAACTGATTAGGTAAGCATTACCATTTCTCCAGCAAGAGTTTAACTATGTTGAGATTGCTTAGAAATATAACTTTAATATAAGTTCTATTTTATTTTTATATAAGATTGAGGAAGTTAAATACTTAAACTGGTGTATTTATTACTTTTACCCAATTCCTTTACCTAGTCTATAAACTAATATGCAACATCATGTAAGAGCCGATTTATTTTTTGGAGAGATTGAAAAATATAAATAAATTATTTAATTATAATATATTCTAGATTATTTATTTGTATAATTAGAACAGGTAACAAAGATTTAACTATCATATTAAACATTAAAATTATATAAAATAATGATACTCATATAAATATTGATGGTAACTAAAAGTCTAAAACATATTTTCACCGGAAAAAAAAAAGTCTAAAACATATAGAAAATCGACTTTACGTGAGTAACAATTCAATTCACTTATAGGATACGTTTTGTGGCATCACAGTTTTAGAGAATAAGAATATTGAAAAGAAATAATGTGTGGGATAGGACATGTATCGTGTCCGTAAGCAGTGAATTTAATATTCTGTCAATCTGTCATATGAGGCATCACGTGGTTTTGTAACGGATATAAAGGACGATTCACCTTCCACGCGAGGGAGAAAGAGAGAGAGAGACGCACATTGAACTGAGATTCTTTATTTAGACGAAATTATCTTAAAATCTATAAAAATTATCTCTAAATTCATAAAAATCATTTTAAAATCCGTAAAATACCTAAGAATATGTAAATTCATTTTTTTCAAAGAAATTCCTAAACACACATGAGGCTTATTTGGTAAGTCCATTGGGAGAACGGACACAGATTCCAAGGTAAATATGTGAGAGGAATTTTGTCTTGGTAAACGCAGGAATGACTTTTGAATGCCCAAACGGGCTATCTAAACAGGCCTATTGTGTATATTTAAAAATCCATCGGAAAAAGAAATTATGAATTTCAAGATAATTTTATAGATTTTAATATGTTTTTTACATGTCTCGAGATGATTTTAACGGATTTATGGATGCTTTTATTTTAATTTGCATACAGCATTGAAAAAATTGTTTCCCAAATATGGACATTGTGTGTCAACTGTCAAGGAAGGTTGTGTAATTACTCAGAGGCCAAAAAAAAAAACTCTTAACCTCACCAATCAAATGCTTAGTTGGATTGATAAGTGTGTTTAATTAGTATATACGGAATTTTAAGTTTAAATTTGGAATGTGGCATCATTAAAATTTGTTAAAAGAATTTCTTACTTGAAAGGTTATACAAGTGTTCGATTCGGATTAATCGACTATTTGAACATCATATAATTAAACGTGATAAAAAAAGCTTTTAACCTCGTCAAACTGCTAAAATATAAATTGAATTATAAAAATGATATGATGAGGATCTTAACTTCTTTTACCTTTCCATATAATTTTTCTGCAAATTTGAGTTTTACGGGGATGGATTGATTTAATTATGTATTGAAATAAATCCTTTCTATTTTGATTGTTGATTTTAGGCCGAATTCACATTAGTGCTAGATATTTTTTTATTAGTGGATGGATCTAGGTAAGATGAATTTTTTTGGGGAAAGTTACTAGAGGAATTTCACATTTTACTTGTATATAGATTAAAAAAGATATTACATATAGTTCTTAATGTAAGATCTGGTAGGGGAAAAGGTCGGATCCGCTTAATTAATCTAAAGAAATTATGGAAGTTGAATAATTAAAGATGACGTAATTTTCAAGTTTCCAAAGCCCCTCAGCAAAAACTTCCAATGCATTTTTACCATTTAACATCTGCATAATTCAATCACCAAATGTTGACCATTAGATTTGTTAACGGATGTGTGATATTGCTTCATTTTAAACTTTTTAGTAAGAAATTGTCCTTTGAAAACATCTCAATGCCCAATGCTTATAAAAGTAAACTTTCGAACTAGCTTTACCTTATTTTATTTATGTATTGTTTTATTTATATATATTTTTAACGAGTTTTTGGCTACCGAATGTATGCCTAGCCTCCGTGGTTATGAACCTGGGTTATTTCTTTCAAACCTTTTCTTTGCATTTATACCCTAACAACCTAAGAGTAGTGTTAGGATCATTACTAATGTTGACGGATTAAGTTATAAGTAAGTTAAAAGTTTAGTGATTAAAATATAAATTTTCTTTAAAAGATTGCTCACAAAGATGAAATTGCACCACATTGAGAATATGAGTAACGAAATTGCTATAAGAAAATATTAGGAGTGTTAAGAGCACTTAAAAGATAGTTAATTTTGTTGGGTTGATATCTTTTTTTTGCCATGGATTAATACATTTTTAGTTCCTCAGATTTACATAAATTTTGTTTATGGTAATTTAAATTTCAAACTCATGACTTTAATCTTTTATAATTTCACAGGGATTTAGATATTTGACATTAGTCATAATGATCAAAAACCAAAATCCTTAAAAACTGTCGGGACTAAATCCAAAATTGGTTGGTTCATATACATTTAGCAACTTTTAGTTTTGGTATTTACACTTAACGACAATAATTAACGTCCTTAAACATTTAAATTTTTATGAAACTATAATAATAAAATAAATTGAAACTTTGAGGGATTAAAAATAAAATTCATGCACATTTAAGAAACTAAAAATTATATTAACTATAATTTTTCCAGTGAGATAAAAGTAGTTAATTGGCACAAAACTTTAAATCAATGCTGGTAGCACCTCCAGATTTTTTTAAATATTAAAGAAGTTAAATAAATTACTTTAAATTATGTATATATTTTGAAATACGTATGTATATTATTATATTATGTAACAATTCATAAATTAGATAAATTTATTTAAAAAATTATAGATATTTTCTTAATCCTTGAAAAAATCAACTGTGACTTAAACGGACCTGGTATTATGTTTCGTGAGCCTGTTTCCACGAAAAGGTCAACCACATGAAACAAATGAAACCAATGGAACATGGACAAATACGAAGGATCTAAATTATTGACACAAACACATTTAAGAATAATATATGCACTTGATGAAAATTCTATGCCCATTAGACAATTCCTGGAAAATTAAATTCACACGGAGAAAGGTCATGTTCTTTTAACTTTAAAATTTGAAATTTTTAAAAAAGTTCATCAATTTTTTAAAAAATAATTAAAAGAAGATGAGTAGATACGGACACAATGATAGGTTTGTGTGGAGAAGAGGTTCTTTTTTATTTTTTTATTTCTTTAACTTTCAAATTTAAAATTTTTTAAAAAAATTCATCATTTAAAAAAATTATAAAGAAGATGAGTAGAACATACTCAATGATAGGCAGCGTGGAGAATATGTTCTTTTTTTTACCTTTCAAATTTTAAAAAATGCATCATTTTGTTTTTTAAAATAAAATTTTGTTAAAAAATGTAACATGATTAATTCACCCAACTAGTTGGGTTGACCCAACCTGGTATCAAAGCACAACCTGGATTGGATAGGTCAGGTTTTCAGTTTTTAGTTTGACTCGGTCAATCCGGATTCATGTACCAAGGTAAATAACAAGAAAGCTATCATGAATATACATAGTACTCAATGAGATGGAATTAATTTCATTGAAAGACTAAAGAAACTATATACATTATTTAAAAATTTATTTATTTGTATTGTTAGATTGCATATCTATTTTAAGAAAAAAGATAAATATAATTTGTTTTAGAATAATGCATCTAACTTTTGTAATCTCCAAAAAAAAAAAAGTAACTATATTTTATATTAAAAATTGGAGGTTATACTTATTAATTGTTGATCTCAAGTTCAGACAATCTAAATTAAATTATTATTTGATATGATTTTTATTGTATTTTTAATATTTTAATAAATAGAGAATTCGAAACAGAAATATTTTTTAACATCAAAAAATAAATTTATTATTAAAAACTAATTAAAATTTTAAATTTGGACGTTTAAATAAAGTTTGAATGATTCAACGCCCTCGCTTAGCAACCCGGGATAAATATATGAATCAGATTATCTCATTTTATAGAAAAATATTTTTAAACGTGCGTTTGATTTCAAACACTTCAACAAAGAAGTCCAATATAGAAAGCACATGACACTACCCGCCATTGTGATGACTAATGGGTAGGTAATTTTATTGAGAGGGCACGAAGAATGAACCAGGTTTGATACTTATTGTAATAAGTTAATAAGTCTGTTTGGAATGTGGTGGAGAAGTATTTTTACGCAGATTGAAGTAAATATGTAAAAAGATTATCTCATTTTTCAAAAAATACTGTTAAATATGTGTTTGAGGAGTACAAACGCTCTCCCAAATACAACCAATAGCTATATTTATTGTTGCTACGATGTTAATATTGTTGATATGGGATCTCTACAATTTAAATCTAGTTTCAATGATATAGACTACAAACTTTTTTTTTGAAGAATTTTCATTTAAAATATTATATTTATTTTAGATTTTACACCTATTAAAATATTTTTTTAAAAATTAATAACATAAATTAAAGAAAATTTAAACCATCCAAATTTAATTCAAATAGTTTGGACTTCCTGATTTTGGTGAGTATTGAAACTCAATCTATCTATTTGCTTTAATTGTTAGATAAAATTCTTTAATCAAATCTTACTGCATGTGAATTATATTATTTGATATTATTTTAACCAAATTTTAAACAAGTACTGATATGAAATTCTATTATTAAAAAAGAGATTTTGTGTTGATATTTAATTGAAATATCGGACCTAACGTACATAAGTAAATTGTGTTGGTAAAAATAAGAATATAAGTAAATTGACACAAATTATCTATTTTAAAAATTTTTAAAATATTTAAAATGAAGAAATACTTTTTTAATGTGATGATTTAAAGGTGAATGGTAAAGAAATCTAAAGATTTTTATTTTTATCATAAAAAATTTATTTATTTTTTGATAAAATATCCACAATCTAAACATTAATATAAAATATAAAAGTATATATATTAGGTTACCCCCCATGAAGAGTCCATAGTTTTTAGCTACCTTTTTTGTTCCCTGACCTTCCAAGGCAAGTTCTTTGCTGTTCGCCTTCATCTCCTCTCAAAACCCTAATTTTCCATTCCAATTACAATCTTGATTCTTGAATCATAGACCTGTTACTGCGAGAGCGGTTCCACCGCTAATCAATTAGGTGAGCACAGCAACGGTTTACGTATTATTTCAATTTGGAGATGGTTCTGTTAGCTTGATCACAGATAAGTTTGATTGACGAGATTTTCATAACCTTCACATTCAAAATCCCTTTTTTTATTATTTATCTGTGTTGTTATTTGCTATAATTCATTTAAAATTCCGTGTTATGTTTTATCCAGCACATATACACAAGTTTTTAGGGCCATTGATGTCCTGAAGAACCTTGTTTTTCCTCGTTAAACGTGCCATGCGGATGAATATCCCCATTAATCGGGATCAGACAATAGGTTGCTGTGAATTGAGTTTGTTGTTAAAGGAACTTATATTCCTTTGAGGTGTCCTCTTACTCCTTGAAAATTGTTCGTAGGATGTTAAAATTTTCAAATGTAGGGAAAAATGGTAATAAAGAAACAGATGTTTTGTCTTTTTTTTTTTTTTTTAATTATCATGCTGCTGTGAAGTTATAAGTGAATTAATTTCGATTTTAACTTTGTCGAATTTGCAATTTTGCAGTAAAATGTCTCTAGCTGCGAATTTTCAGGGGGAAGGACATGGTTTTCATGGTGGTGCTTATTTGTCCTCCTACGGTGTAAATAGCTGCGACAACACCAATAGAAAGAGGAGTAGGAATAACTATAATAATTGGAATTACGGGAATTACTGTGACTACTGGGCAAAATGTGGGCAGCATAGTGGCAATTCTAATTTTTACATGGTAGGTCATCCTAACTATATGAAGCTCAATAATGCCGCCCAGTCATCTTTGAAGAGGAGGAAACATTCAGCTTCTACTTGGGAAAACTGCTGCAGCTATTATCTTCCAACCACTGTTCATGACAGTATCCCTTCTACATCAGCTAGTTGCAAGCTTGAATGCTCTAGATTGGAAGATGAAGACCTAGTATTTCTGTCAAGGGATGAGATTGATAGATTATCACCATCAAGAAAAGATGGTATTGATGCACTTTACGAGACAAACTTGCGCTACTCATATTGTGCTTTCCTCCAGGATCTTGGAATGCGGCTTGAACTGTAAGATTTGCTGCATGATTTCTTTTTAACTTCCTCATGTTAAGGTTCTATCATTTTCTTGGAGATTTTAAGGTTTCTTGGATAATGCTGCTCAGGACATGGCTTTGGTCATGTAACTTTTGAACATAATTCGTTGTCAAATATTTATGTGGCGGTAGTGTAAAATGTTGTCATGTTCCTTTTCAGGCCTCAAACTACCACTGGGACAGCCATGGTTCTGTGCCATCGTTTTTTCGTTTGGCGATCACATGCTTGCCATGACAGATTTGTGAGTATCATATTGTTTTCTCAGTCTAAGTATCTGCTTTAGCACTAGGTACTTCTCTGAATAGTTTTGTCATTAAAACTGTGCTTCATTGGACATGTTCTGGATGGTAATGGTGTTTTGTTATTCTATTTAACTTTTAGAAAACCCTTCTTCCTTTTTTCTTTTTCTTCTTTTTTTTCAGTTCAACCTTTAAATTTTGAATGAGTTGTGTTAATGTCGATCTTGTTCTGATGCAGCTGATTGCTACCGCCACGCTTTTTCTTGCTGCAAAGTCTGAGGACACACCACGTCCTTTGAACAATGTTTTACAGGCTTCCAGTGAAATCTTGCACCAGCAAAATTATGCTTTTTTGCCGTATCTTCCTGTGGTGAGTATACTTAAATTAGCTCATATTTGTTTCTTTTATTTTGTATATATTTTTATAGTGAGGTAATTACCTCCAAAAGGTCTTCGCACAAAAGTCTATGTAACTTTAAGCTTCTTGAATAATCTTCAAACGATATTCGTACTTTAAAATCACATTGGCTGATATAATACATGGTATGCTTTTGTTCCACAGGATTGGTTTGAACAATATCGTGAACGGGTGCTTGAGGCTGAGACACTGATACTGACTACTTTGAACTTTGAAATCAACGTGCAGCATCCATATGCCCCGCTTACATCTATTCTTGCCAAATTAGGTCTATCACAGACTGCTTTGGTGAATTTGGCATTACAATTGATAAGTGAAGGGTGAGTTATCTTTCCCATTTATTAGTTTACTAGATTGATATCTTCTGCAGATGGAGCATCGGTGTTAGTTGTTTTACTCAACTTGATGAAAAAACGAGGTGGCTTACATCAAACCTTAAACACCTTCAAGGCTTCAACATGTTCAATCTTTCATGCCTATATAATTCTTTCTGATCTGGTGTGATTGGATTCAAAATCTATGTCTATGGAACAGGATGAGGGATTTTGATGTCTGGAGAACATGTGACCGAGGAGACCTTGTGTCTCAAGTCTATGTTTGGTTCAAGATTGTGTTCATTCTCTTAATGTATATTTTAGAGCAACTTCTCCGTGTAGTTATTTTGTCAAGGATATTGATTTTTTTGGCATGCATACAATTGCAGGGTCTTCACAAGACTAACATGCTGGCCTGTATGATTGTCTTTGCTGGAGGGTTGATCATTGATATGCTGTTCTTGGAAAGTTTTGTTTTGCATCTGATGTAGGACTGCTGATGTGTAATGGTTTGCTTAACCACTGATTACGTTCCATCCCATAACTTAGTTTTGGGCTACTCTAGATAGTCACAGTATCCCCAACCTACTTTTTTATATCCAACCCTCAATCCTTATGCTGGATACTTATAGCCAAATGGCTTATCTCTGCCTCCTCAATTTTTTAAGTAGATTCCTTGCAGCCATTTAGGTAGATAGCAAGTTATCAATCAAAGGGGCGAGACTCTTAAGAGGACCCACTCTCTCTTTAAACAATTTCTCCTTTCACCTTATCTTTCTCTAAATATACACATTCACTTTCATGACTATAGAGGGTTCATGTATCTTTTGGGGTGGGGGCACTTGTGTCCATATATACATGGGTGGAAAGGAGGAGATGGTCTTAAAACCATTTTGGTCTGAATAGATCTGATAATTTAAAACCAAAAAAATAGAGAATGGTGTCACACCACTTGTGAAATTTGGATGTAGATGATTTTTCTACAATCTGAATCAATAATAAAATCATTCAAAAGCGGGCCTTTGTGCGTGGATCAATTTAATGATGTGGAGGAAAATTGTGAGGTCATGTCTCTTGTACAGATCCGCCTCAGCCTTTTATGTTTTCATATTTTAATTGCATAATGTCTCTGGAGTTTCCACAGTGCATTTGGGCCAGCAAGTCTGATAAAATCTCAGGTAAAGAGGCAAAAGTAAACTTAAATTTTTGCGAATGGGCACTGATCACACAGAAGTTATCGAGGGCCATTTTGGACCCGGAAGTTTTAAAATGGGGCATTTTCGTCCCTACCGTTAAAAATGTTAATGTTGACCGTAAAAAAATTGACCAGTGCCCATTCGCAAAAGTGTCCAGATTATTTTTGCCCCTTAACACTGAAACTCTAAATGCTATTAAATATTGCTATAATATGTACTGTATCAGCGATCCTGCAGACTTTCTTGGAATGATATTCTTCCTGAGTTGCTGCTTTTCTAGTTGGTAAGGAAAAATTAATAGAATCGTGTTTTTCACTTGGCATGAATGTTCATTTTAGATGCTAACATGATCTCAGTCATGGTGGGAATATGACCTAAATTGTAGAAGAATCTGTTTTCCAAATGTTTAGTCTGATAATTTCTGTATCTCTACTTGTTCTGAAGAATTCTGGTGACTGGAAGTGGAAGTGATGCATGTCTTGTATCTATCTAAATTCTTTTGAAGCTGAAAAATGTTATGTTTTGCAGGCTTCGTAGCTCTTTATGGCTTCAGTTTAAACCCCACCACATTGCTGCTGGTGCTGCATTTCTTGCAGCCAAGTTTCTGAACATGGATCTTGCCCCACATCGTAACATCTGGCATGAGTTTCAGACAACACCGTCCATTCTTCAAGGTGCTCCTCAAACTTCCATTTCTCTCAGCTAATTTACTCATTGTTACCAA